>JAPYZK010002242.1:0-19323 GCA_030522785.1 Platygaster equestris | reverse complement strand
GTGAAATCAGTCAAAACTCCCGAAACATCAGAAATCTTGAAAATTCCAAAACTTTTCAAGCTCAAAATTTCACAAATTTGCCAGATTTGCCAAAACTTATAAATTCTTCAAAATTCTCCAAAATTATAAATTCCAACATCTGTAGATCTGCAAAATTTCCAATAACTCCAAAAATTCGATAAATCCAAAATTTTTGAAGCTCCGAAGCTTTGAAACTTTAAAAATTTCCAAAATTCTTGAAAACTCAGGAATGTGAAAAATTTTTTAAATATTAAAACCTGTCAAAACTTCATATTTTTCAAAACTTTGAAATTCATCAAAAATTTCTTCAAAACATTAAAATTTTTATTTTATATTTATATTTAAACGGGAAAAAAGTCGTGATTTCCCCATTATGATAATATATACTATTCATTATAATAATAGTTACTATACTTAAACTCTCATTTGTCAGTTATTGTCTGAATCCACGCTAGTAAAATAAAATCGCAGTGATCACGTTTCATTCTAAAAACTAATCACAGTAGAAAAAAGCGCAACAATACTTAATGAATGAATGAATGACTTAATTTATCCATTTTATGAAATATATTTGCAGTAATGTTCCATGTCATTAAATTCTCACTTGGCACCATTCTACGTGTAATTTTACGTTCCCAAACATCGCTTTTCAGCACTAGTTTTTCAACAGGGTGAGTGCTCACTTTTCAAACTAGAAATAGCTGATTCAGGCAGAATTCTTAGCGATATTTAGCAGGGTTGAGCGATACTATTGCTTTCTCTCTCTCTCTCTCTTTCCTACTCAGCAACTGCTCTCGTGAGAGAGAAAAGGACAGTTGCGTAACTTCCCATCCCTAATATTTAGACTCTCAAATTTTGGAATCCGAGAACTTCAATTCCTGTTCTTATCCTCTAATTTCACGTTCCTAATTTTTATATCCGACAAGTTGCGTCTGCGGCCTGATTCTTGTTTTCAATCATATCCAAAGAGAATTTAAAGCGTCTTAAATTCGATACCGGTTCGGCGAAAGTAGGAAGGTTATGCTAATACGCGCCATCATAAATTCAAATATCATAGATATAAAAAAATCGGCATTAGGAGTCAACTTCCTACAAAAAATAACTGAGTCCGCAGTTCAAAAAAATTCATCCCATCGAAATTTATGGCAAATTCCACAGTTCTCAGTGGATCAAACTAGAGCGATGACTCAAGCATTTCGTGAAGAAGCAAATTGCAAGAAACATTGATAAGATTTTCTAACCGAGACCCTTGAAATTATTTTTCTTTTTATCTCCCACGAGAAAAAACGCAGGTCGCTGACTTCGATCCCAAGTGAGTCACGATTCACGAATAACTGCACTTGAAAGAAAATACAATCGCAATTTTAAATTGGTCCCATTTACTATCATTTTTTCGACAAAATTGAATCATTTATCAAATAATGATTGCGTGGAAGAAAAAAGCAGAAAATTTGTGGTATGAATATTGTCGGAGAAAAAAGAAGAGGGTTTAAAAAACATATTTATCCAAGTGTAAATTTTTGAAACGTAAACAAAATTTCGAAAATCATGAAAAATTTCGATGATTCGATCCAAGTCTTTCAGACCAGAAATGGGAAGTTTTCAGATAGTGATGACTCAAATTTGAACATTAACTATGAATTAAATATTTACTGTATCTTATATTCGAAATGTTATATATATATTCGATTAGTTGTTTAACATTGATGGTCTCACGTTTTATTGTATGATAAAACGAAATCATCAATAAAATATCATCTAAAGAATGAATGCGTCTTTTAAAGAAAGTGTCAATCATTGGGTCATTCACCTTAAATAAATATTCAATGTACGGTATAATGTAAACCACTTAAATGATATCTAAAGTCATTTACATGCGAGGAAAGTGGACGGATTCTATTTCGTTTTGCTGCAATTATTATTCTCATTTTAGTCCTTTTTCAATTAAACTTTCAATGATATTGTACATACGTCAGTAAGAAAAAAATCACAATTTTTTTCGCCCTCGTCAAATCTGAAGAATTTTAAACCCGAGCTGTTCGAAGAATTTTTCAAATGTAAGATATTAGAACTTCTAGTTGGAAAATTTTAAAATTTAAATACTTCAAATTATAAATTTCGAAATTTCACGTCATAGCGTAAAATTTCAAAGTTCTTATTTTTAAAATTTTTTAAATTCTACCCCCATTTCCCGAAATCATAAAAATTTTATTATTTTTGAGGTCTACATAAATCTACATAAATTGATATTAAAAAATGACAATTTAGGAAGTCCACACAATTTCATTCAAAAATTCTACACAAACTACCTAAAATTACTTCAATACAGTTTTGCCGAATTTTTATAAAGTTTTGGTAAACTTTCTTCGATTTTGGAAAATATCTGAAATTCCTCGATTAGATGTGTCCAAAAATTATAGAAACGTCGAATTTGGAAATTTCTTCAATCAATTTCCCCAATTTTCAAAATTACTGACCAACTTATAACTTGATCTAAAGCTCTAAATATTTTAATTCCTACATGTCCGAAAATGACGCGAAATCATCGAAATCTTCGACGCACGATATCAATCATCAGTGAATTTCCCTCGGAAAAAACGGGAAAATTTCCAATCGACAAAACGAAATTTCGTAGAGAAACGACATTACTGTGCAATGTACATTCGGGACGACTCGTGAAGCGGACGCGCTCGCGAGTGTGCTCTGCATACGGATATTGCTCTTTGTGTTATTGAACGGCGCCACACGCGCAGAATTAATTAAACCCTCTCTTAGGAAAAAATAGAAAAACCGATTCAACAAACGGTCTCTCGGAGCTACAATCAGTCATTTAAACTCACCGATAATGGAAATCAATCAAACCTGCAACGCTTGATCGCTATTTGTCTTCCTCTGCTGAAAGATATCTATTAAATACCATTGAAAACCATTAAAAAGGGTAAAATATTCCAATTTCCAACGGTAAATCATGTAAATTGGAAAGTCCCTTTGACTTACATGGAGCACAATTGACAATATAGAACATTCTGCAGTTTTTAGTAATATTCAATAGATTTCTTCCAGAATGGATGTACACACAAAATTGACAGGAATTGCAAAAATTCTGTGGGACCCTTGAGTGTAAATTTGAAAAACGTCAAATTCCCGAACATTTTTTATAAAATCCTTATAAGGACACCATAAGGAGCGTAAATTTGGTCAATTTACTTCATTAATCTAGTAATTAAAAATCACTAAATTTAATTAATGGGGTACTTTTTTACTAAAAAACGAAACGAGAAAATAAGAAAAAAAAGTGTCTGTTGACCCCGATTCCCGGTGCGACTCGCCATTTTTTAAAGCCGGCTTTGAATTTTCCGCGCGTAGGATTCGAGGTGTCGCAAGCGTTTTATTGTGCACGTGAATTCATCAAGGCAAAGACATCGACAGCGTGGAAAATCGATACCCCGCTTGCAAATAAAACCTGTATCAATTACAATCAAACCGCGACGACTTAGTTATCGTATCAATTTCTAGGCGAGGATTTATCAGTCGAGATCATTTGGTGTTTTCGTAATTTGATAATATAGCCGAAAATAAGAGTGATAACAGTGGCAATATTACGAGAATTGAAGACAATTTCATGGGAAAGTTTTTAAATTTTTGATGCAAAGACTGAAACTAGATTTTTTTTATCCGTGTACAATTTTGTCCGAAAATGGTTATTTCACAGTGTGATTGTCGAATCTTTGTATTTTTATGGTATATTATGTTCCAAAGGGCAAAAAGTTTTATTGGACGAATGCGAGTTTCTATTCCGAGGCGAAGCCGAGGAATATAATTGTATTCAAAAAATCAATTTTTGAATTTTATCCATTTTCAACGTTTTGGAATTGGAGAAAATGCATTCCTCCTTTTCCAAATCAGAATTTCTGATTGTGCATGTACTAAAATAATTGTTATATTCATATAAATTAATAAATAATATAATAATAAAAATACTAATATAAATAATACTGAAATAATTCCGGATATGAGAAAATTCAAAATTCTCGACCGTAAATTTTTTTAAAAATTCAGTGGTGATAACTCATAAAAAATGCATAAAATACCAAAACACGAACTCAAAAATTGGACTATTTCATATTAAAAATCCGCAAATTCAGACCAAGGAACGTATAAACTCAAAATTCGACCTATTCACAAAAACCACCTCCAAAATCCAAACTCGCAAATATTCTCAAAAAATAAATATGCATCCGAAAACAACCCAAAAAAGTCAAAATTCGAAAAAGATAAAAACCGAAACCTTCCGAAACCAAATAATTTCCCGGCATACTCGAAACGGTAGGATCCGAGTTGCACGGAAAACCCAAAAAAACCATAAAAATTTACGTTCGTAGCAAAGAACGACTACTTCAGGTTAGGTTAGGCACTTTAGCAACCCAAAAATTTTTCTGGTTTTTCGGGGGGTTTTCCGTGCAACTCGGTAGTAACCCTCGAAACACGTCAAAATTTCAAAAAACTGCAATCTTAAGATTTCCACCAAAGTGCCCTCCCAAGTAAACTATCCCCCCTTGCTATACCCGAAACCTTTACGTCGTTTACGCCCGGCCTTAAAAAAAAACCCACGTCCCCATATCGCGAAGATAATCTCCCGGTCGAACGTGCTGGTGGGACGGGCAGCAATAAGATAGAGGGGAATGAATACGGTGACTGACGGTGACTTAACTCAGTGACGAAGCGGAGAAAACGGAAGGCAGTTCGCGGCCTCGGCACGCAATCATTATCGCCGTCATTTCGTCGGCCCCAAGGAAATAACGTCGCGATAATCATCGATACGCATCAAAATCGAACATGCGCCGCGCGCGATGCGCGGTCGCCAAAATCAAGCATGTTCGCGAATCTTGATACCGATGGCCATGTAAGGTTAGTGTTTTGCAACGAGAGCCCATGCTCTCTCGCGAGCGCGAATATACGCGGCTTTTCACATTCTTTTGCGCGTAGAAAGTTGTTTCTCGCGAAAAAGTGCGACTCTCCGAAAAAACGAGAAAAGCCAGGAAAATCGTCGTTCTCCAAAAACTCGGAAAATTCTAAGTGGTTTTTGTAGCGAAGAGATAAAGAGTGGGACGGTCAAATTTGCATTTTTTTTTTTAATATGCGATGCAGAGTTACGTAATTGACATTGGAGGATTTATCGATTAATGTTTCATGCGAACGCGAATATAATGGTTCTCGGGTCGGGGCAAAAAGTAGGGTAATCGGGTCTAAAAATGGATGAGTGAAGGAGAAATGTTGGTGAGTGCTTTTGTTTGTGTTTTTCGAAGGTAAGGGAGCCACGATGGAGGACCCGCAGACTCCGGGCTCCGACTGCAATTCGAATCCTGCGGATCCCAACATCCAGGATCTCGTGGGATCCGAGTTCGTGCAGGATAATTCGGAGTACCAGTGGTTCATTGATTACAGGTGAGATTTTGTGACTCGTTACACTGATTTTTACCCGAAAAATGATAACAACTTTACTAAAAATTCAGATTGTTTTCAAAAAACGTTATTTTATAACAATTTTTATAACAATATAAATATTCACTTCAATAATTATTTTATGAGAATAGTTAATTATTTGTAAATTAATAACATTTTTAATTATTCCAAATTAGAAAAATTCAAATTAAATGTTGACTTCGTTAATCATTCGTTTATAACAAATGTTTTGTTGCTAACTAATGTACATAAAATTTTGTTCATTTACGATCATTGAATAGTGAAATTCGCCTCGTTAAATCGACTCGATTATTCAGAATTGGAATGTGGAATTTTTATAAATTTATAATTTCAATATTTTTCCAAAATACTCAAAACTACCAGAAATGCAATATTATTCGAGAATCTCCAGAATTTTCTAAAAATTCTCCAACATCACTTAGAGTCTTGAAGAATTCTTAAATTTTCCAAATTTGGATATCTCGAGAATATTAATGAATCCCATCAATTTTTCGCCATTTTTCGAATATTTAACCAATTTTTAGTAAATTAGTGGGATTTGCATTAAAACATTCCCAAAATTCTTAACGTGCATAAAATATACTGTACATTCTACTCTCTCAATTTATTTGACTGAAAATTCACTTATTAATTCGAGTGAAATTTCCACAAATCGGGCTTGAGTGAAAATTTTACTCAGAATGAGTGAAATCCCTCTCATTTTTAAGAGTAATCTTTCACTCTGACAAAACATCGTAAAATTTAAATTATATTTTGAGGGACATATGGCTCTAAAATGGGTAGAATTTCACTCAATTCGAATAAAAATCCCACTCAATCTTGATTTGCAGGATTTTCACTCGGACTGAGTGAATCTTCAATCGAAGAAATTTAGAGAGTGATACAACACCAAACATTTTAATACTTCCGCAAGTCTTTTTACAAAAATATGAGTTTTGGGAATTTTCAAAAATTCATGATGACATTTTTTACGAGTCTTCTCTTCTATCGAATTAGTCAAAATTGTAATGTTGCAAGAAGTAACAACCAATATAACTAACAAAATACTAATTTTTGACATCTGACCATGTAATCATTAATTTATTAAAAATTAGATTAGTAAAATAATCAAGATTTCTACCATTCTAAAATAGTCATACATAAATTTAATGTATGATATGTATACTAATAAATTAATCACCGGAGTTCACAATATAGTCATAAATAATCAAAAAACGACCGGTTCGAATAAATCATTTTTCACTATTTGAGTACTTACGTAAGAGAAAAGCGACTGGATAGATGGTGATTCTCCACTATTTACGAAAAAGAATCGCGACTAATTAATAAGTATATTATCACTGTTTAAATGATTAATTTTCTATTATTCCATGCCCACAAGGAATATGTAATTTCGGGACCCTGCTGATAGTGGGGGAAATAATGAATTACCTGACTGTTGACGTACAGCGTGGGAGAAATACACTAACCCGTGGGAGAAGTGAGTACTTTTCCCGCAAGTTGATTTACTTCTCCCACAGGTTGGTAAAGGGAACGTCAACGCAAATGTCAGGGATATTATGGCTCATAAATTACTTTGATGCTATTCTCAAATTGTTTACTTTTTACATTTATATTGTTTTTCAACTGCAATATAACGATTTGTGAAAAAACAGTCATATTTTGAACGATAAAGCCATCTTGTTTCCAGCGATAATGAATACAAGATGGTGAACGAACGACTCGACACATATCGAAACGTCAAACTCCCCTACCCTAACCTCAAAATTACAAAACTGAGTATTGCTGCAATGTTTTTGTCGTTGTTTACAAAAGTGTCGAACACAGTCATAATCAATCCCAAAGAAAATCAAAGTGACGAAGGCGATGATTACTTTTTTACTCCCTGAAATATGTAACAAAGCTCTTAGGGGCAATTGTTGCGTCAATCAATCAGGTAATCCATTATTTCCTCCCCTATCACATTTTCGTCGCAGTTGTCGAATAAAGTATTATGTGCGACTATCGTTCGACAGAGAATGTTCCACTCGCGTATTACTGCACCCGCTACGCTCGTGCAGCAATTTCCCGCTCATGGAATCTTCTCCTTCTCCCACTAGTCGCACAATATACTATATATTCCACAGTTACCAGATCGTCGCTAAATGAATTAGTAACGAACTACTATCAAATAGTAATATTCGACTACATAATTCGATCTCAGAAAATCGAACAACTCATCAACTCATGTCTCATAAAAATTCTAACTCAAGTTACAGAGATGGGGGGTTACACGTGCACCCCAGCGTCCTGTCTTCCCTCTCCGCCTCGTACAGCCAGGACGACCTTGGCTACTACAACGACCTTGCACGAAACTTGGATGCGAACCTCGCAGAAGTCGACATGGAGAGTTTTCGAACCGCGGACATACACACCCTGCTCACGGCACTTCCAGCCATGTGCACAGATCCTGTTCAGCGATCCGAGGTGCAAACCATATTATCCCCCTCAAACGAGTAAAATAGTATACTTCGCAACAAAGGGCAAAAATTGAACTTTTTGACGAGTACCAATACATCGATCGAGTAAAAGTCCAAATTCTGCCCCTTGGTACGAACGATATTTTTTACGACATATATATGTTTTGAGCGTCACCTTAATACCTGGAGGAGCGGTACTGTAATTCTGTTTTTCGAGCGATGCTTGCGATAAGGGAGAAACAACTTACTCTTGATTCCGCGGGCAAAAAAGTATGGTTTTCTGCCCTTGGGATGAAAAATAGGTTTTTTGTCCCGTGGCGCCAGCATCGCTCGAAAAACGGAACTTTAGGTCAGCTCCACAGGTATTAAAAGACGTGAAAAACATACACATGTGGTAAAAAAAGTTTGTTATCCTCCTCAGGACAAAATAACCATGTTTCCCACCTTCCGGCTGAAAAAACTGACCTTTCGCGCCTCTAGTGGATAAAAAATGCCATGCACCAGAAAGAAAAGTTGTTTCTAACAATCACGAACTTTGAGGGAAAAGTAAAACTTACTAATACAAATCAAGAAAGTCAACTTTCTTTCCCTCGGTGCATAATATGCCATTTCTCAACACGATCATCAATGTTTTCGTTGATAAAATAGAATATACGCTACTGGGGATGGAACTGCCTATACAAACTTGCGTGAAAATGGTCTACTTTCATCCCTCGTTGCATAATATGCCATTCCATAATGATATCGAGAATGCGCCTTTTTAAACGGTCGTAAGATTCATGAAAATTGGTTTTATGGCAGTTTAACAACCAAAGGGAACGTTACGCGAGTATATCGAACTCGGTAATGGAAAAGCTTGACGTTGCTTCGTCAATCGGTCCTCATACAAGCAGTCAGGTATGGGTTGTCGACTGCATCGACGTCATGATGTGACTGCTTTTTTAACCATTGACACGCGGTGGCAAGTCTCTAGAAAAATTTGGAATTTTTAAAGGAAGATCGTTTTATTTCAAGTGTAAGCGAAGATGTGGAGAGGTATTCTTCTAAGATGTATATGTTGAAATCGAGAAAAATGTAGGGTTCCTGAAGAGTTGGAAAAAATTACAGAATGGGAAATATTTAAACCAAAAAGTGTACTTCAAATTCAAAATAGTAGTGATGGAATACATCGAGAAGTCATTATTGATAATAATCGTTTTTGAGACGCCAGTATCGGTAATTATCGAAAATATCGAGATTAGGGCTCAGTTTCATTTTCAATTTCCAAGTTGCAAGTTTATGAACATCCGAAACTTCAAGTTCAAAAAAATTTTCAAAACTTTATGTTTGAAGTAACTTCCGATACTTCAAGTGTAAAGTAATCACACAACCCACATATTGATCTAACCTTCTTTTTAATAAATATCAGTAATTTTCCATCGATATCGATAATACCGATGATAATCATGGAATATTTTCCCACTACTACAGAATAGAAACTGAAAAACTATCAATAACTTCACCAAAATATTTTGAAAAATATGATACTGAATTTCGAAGACTTTTCCGTAAATGGGAACAATGAAGAAATTCAGCACTTTTCAAAGTTAGCATAGAACTTCCGAAATTCATAAAAGTCAATTCGGAAGACAAAAAAAAGAGAATTTTTAAACATCCAATAAAATAAAAGATTTTGTACAAACCCTCAAGGAAATTCTTAATTTTAGGGTTAACTCTCAAACTGAGGGTGAACCCTCAAATTTCAGGCATAATTTTGATCGCTCAACTTGAGGGTTAACCCTGAAAGTTGAGGGTCAGCCCTCCAGTTGAGTTGTCGAAATAAGCCTCAAGTTGAGGAGAATTTCCATAAGGGAAGTTGTGCTTTTGATATTCAAAATTCGCCCAACAGCTGAACAGATTTCGGAAATCAACGTCAACATTTTGAAAATCGGTCTTTTTGCACTTGCCATCTCGAACAATCAAACTCATCCACTCACTTGCTCGATGTCGACAGTAATTTAATGTCTTCCTCTGTAACTCTGAAGCTCATAAGATTCCTGAAAATATGATAAGGTTATTCATTTCTTACAAAGCACCATATACAAATCTTATAATATTCCTGTAAATTTCACCAGATACGTAATCGAAAAACTGATAAAGTGACCTTATAAGAATCATGAAAACTTATAAGGTTTGTATAATGTGCCTCGTAAAGAATAAAGAAAATTATAAAGGATCCGTGAAATCTCATGAAGTTTTTGTAAATCTCATAAACTTCAAACTTTTCGATGTTTCGTGCATGTGACACGTAAAGAGATACTAAAACGTCCAGAACCAAACCCAGATAAATACAGCGCAACAAAATTAAATGTGCAAACGCCAAAACGAAGGAAAAACGTTGAAAATGTTCATCGAACGTTTTTTTAAAGGGCGAAGACTCGGCCTGTTCGACAACGGATACGATCTCGATCTGCAAATCATCATTGCTGTTTTCCCCGGTGAAGGAAACCCCGGTTTTGCCTCCTGGGGGAAGCTACAGCGTCGATTCTCTGGATTGCGAGGACATGCTGCTCACTTGTCAGACAAATAACAAAAATAACTATACGATTGCGTTCGAGGGGAGTATTGCTATGTACTCCGATGGTTCCCAGGATTTCGATAACCAAGGTATGTTACCATAAATAGAAATAATTCAACATCAAACATATAAAAATTGCCTCGAGTAATCTGAAACTTTGAAACTTCCACCAAAAGTAAAAAAAATAACATTTGGAAAAGAGTAAAATTTCCAATTAATTTCGTGTATTCTAGCAGTAGAATCAAAAGTTTATTTTTCAGATTTTTGCTAGAACTAATTGATCTATTACAAGGACATTTTTTTCATAATTGCAGAAAAAGTGAAACATTACGAAGCCCCAGAAAACTACTACAAAGACACGGACCTGGTGGATTTCAAAAACATTCTCGACCTGTCGATGGCTTGTTCGGACTCGAAAATATACACGACCTGGAGTAATTTGAAGCACAGTTCGATCAACAAAGCAATGTCTCGTCACCCGTCAGGAAACAATAACACGATACCAAATTTTCTGCAGGAAACTGCAGGAGACTTGAGCTTGCAAGCAAACAAAAGGAGCCAAAGTTTGCCGGATCTAAGAAGAACCCAAGTTTTGAGACGAATGAATATTCCCCTCAATTTTTCGGTAATTACTATATCTTTTATTTGACTTATTATGGAACACCTTTGATGCAATCAAATCCAGCTGGATCCTGTAAAAATGAAAATCTACGTAAATGTACCTTGACAAATCCAATAGGGATACATTTTTTTCATGTGTATTCCAAATCAGTGTTGCCACTTTAGTACAAATCCTACCAAATCTAGTATTTTTTAGAAACTTTTTAGTAGTGAAAAATTGACTCTGCTAGTAATCGTTAATTTATTTCTCAGTCGCTAATTGTTTGCATTGATTCAAACAATATGTAAGGTCGTCTAAGATCTTTTTGAAAACACTTTTTATCCATTCCGAAAAAAACTTCAGATCGATAAAGATCGCCTTAAAATAGTTACAAAATTGATTTTTCTTCGTCAAGATCACCTCAAGTTCGTCGGAGATCGTCTTAAAATACTTTAGATCTATCAAGATCGCCTTGAAATCGTCTGAGATCATTACAAAAATACTTTTTATCCAACAAGATTACCTTAAGATCGTCTAAGATCGTCTGAATATACTTCTCATCGATCAAGATCGTCTAAGATCGTTTCAAAAATAATCTTTGTCCATCAATATCACCTTAAGATCGTATGAAAGTGCTTCAAATCGATCAAGATCGCCTTAAAATCGTAACGAAATTGATTTTTCTCTATCGAGATCACCCTAAGTTCGTCGAAGATCGTCCGAAAATACTTCAGATCTATCAAGATCGCTTTGGAATCGTCCGAGATCGTTACGAAAATAGTTTTTGTCCATTAGGATCATTAAAATCGCCTTAAGATCGTCTAAGATCTTTATAAGAATACTTTTTATTCAACAAAATCACCTTAAGATCGTCCAAAAATACTTCAGATCGATCAAGATCGCATTAAGATCGTCTGAAATCGTTACAAGAACACTTAAGATCATCTAAAAATACTTCAGATCGATCGAGACCGCCTTAAGGTCGTCTAAGATCGTTACAAAAATACTTTTTATCCAACAAGATCACCTTCATATCGTCTAAGATCATCCGAAAATACCTTAAAATCGTCCAAAAATACTTAGATCGATCAAGATTGCTTTAAGGTCGTCTAAGATCGTTATAAAAATACTTTTCATCCAACAAGATCACCTTAAGATCGTCTAAAATCGTTAAAAAAATACTTTGTATCCAACAAGACTACCTTAATATCGTTTATAAAATGCAGTTTATCCAACAAGATCACCATAAGATCGTCTAAGATCGTTTAAAAAATACATTTCATCCATCAAGATCTAAATAATAAGATCGTCTTAGACCGTGACAAAAACAATCACTCTGAAATAAAAGAAGTTCCACTTATTTCGAGTAAAATTTCAACTCAAGCTTGATCTGCATAATTTTCACCCGGAATTGAGTGAATTTTCACTCAAATAAGTCCAGTTATCTAACAGAAACACAGCTACGGCATTCCGGCAACATTGTTCCTACTCCATTCTCACCAACCAAACCTTTGACCACATTTAAAAACTCCCCTCGTTTCCAATTCATCTTCAGGTGGACTCCGCAGAATCAACCAACCACCCAACCAACCTTCACAGCTCCGGTTCCGCAATGTCCCGTTCCACAAACGACTCAACCTCCGAAAGCATGGGAAACGCTTCGAAAAAGCTCCAAAACCTGAGCCTCGTCAAACTCTTCATGAAACAAAAAAGCATGAGCGTCGAGGGCATGAGCCTAACCCTAGACCAATCAGATTCCGCAAGTGACGGTGGCTGGCCCACGGGCACGAGTTGCAGTGAAAGCGGCGCCAACACCGAAACCCAAATCCCCCGCACCAACCACCTCAAAAACGATTTCTCCATAAACTGGGTAAAAACGGACAACTCCGAGCCCACTCTACCCAGCAAAAAAGACGAAACAACCGCATCTTCACTTTCGATCGAAGAACTGAGCGAAGAGAAGTCAAAGTCCCCCATTCCCCCATCGCCGAAAAAAGCGTGGGAAAAACCGCCCCCAATGTCGAAAACCGCGGGAATCCAAGCGATCATCGAAACCGACGAAAACGGGGTACAAACGTCATTGGTGTACCCAGAAATAGTAGAAAAATCTCCTCCGATGCGGGAGACTTACGTGGACAAAAAGCCGGTCTACATCGTGTACCCGAACTACGCACTGCCGGATTTGTCGTTTCTGAATTCCGTGGAAGAGAAGTTCAAGAACATTTCTCTGAAACCACAAGGTTTCAAAAAGCAGAACGCGGCGTGGAAGAAGATGGGGAAGAACAGGCCTTTTTCGTGCAACGACATCGACGCGCTGAAGCAACGCGGCTTTGGTCACGTGAAGGATTGGGAGAGTTTGAACTTTCTTCTGCCGAACGAGTACAAGAGGGTCTTTCAGGACGTGCCGGAGTTTTCGAAGCATGTCAAGATCGGAGAAGAGGTGGGTTGGGATTTTTTTTTAAATAAGGATTTTTAGTAACATTTCGAAAGATGAAGAAATTAATTGAAACTATAGAATTCGAGAGTTTATGAGCCACTAGATAGATTAGAAGATATTTTGGGATATCTGTACACTATGTAAAATTTTCATGTTTAAACGTCTATACTAAGGCTACTAGAGTTAATTAGAGTTGGGTGAAATCCTTAAGCTGTTCAATTGATCATCGATTCATACATCCAGAATTCTCGAATCCCCAAAAACCCTCATCAAAAACTCTCGAAATAAGTCGTTCCTTCAAAACTACAATAATCATGAGCAATCAAGATTCAAATTTCCGATACTTCTCCACGGTCCATCATAATGCATTAAATATTCCGTTCACACATCAATCAAAACTGAAATTTTCACCAATCAACTATGTCTTCTCTTCTTTTCAAGGCCAAAAAACCACTCTTCTGTCTATCCCCTCCAATGCAACAGCGAAGAAAAACCTTCTGCGACATGGTCACCAACATGTCATCATCCAGCAGCACCACAACCCAGCCTTCTTCGGGATATAGAGGCTCTTCCACAATTTTGACGGATTCCTCCACGAATCAACAAATCCTTTCGACCAACAATGCAATGAATCCCCTCTACCTCTACCGTTACGACAGCGGAAGCTCGGAAACGAGTCTCGTGTGCCAGGGCCAACACGGTCAGAGCAAAATCAAGGGACCTACGTACCCCAAACGCTCGGTGACCTTGCCTTACAGCGAAAAGGACAAAGTTCCGCCTCGGCCACCTCTTCCGAGGAGCATTTTGAGGAAGAATCGAACGACCGCGGGAAAAAGGTGCAGCATGTTCGAGATGGGGAATGTCGAGGAAGTTAGCGATCAGCAAGAAAGCAACAAGAGGATGTCGCTGCAAGAGCCGTACTACATGAACAATGATTTGCACATTTTGAGGAGGGGGATGATCGATGATTCGGATAAGGATGTTGATGAAATCGAGGAGAAAAGTCGCGCAGGTTGGTGTTCAGGTTTTTTTTTTTTTTTTTTTTTTTTTATCAATTTGTGTTTCAAGGTGCATTGGAAAATCTATGCAGTATTCAGCGCGAATCTTAAAAAAAGTAGATTTTACATAAAAATAGAAGACGAAAGTTCATGAGCCATTTTTGGAAATGATGAAAATTGACGGAGTTATTAGCGATCGAAATCGACCAATCAGAAAAAGGGTCATGGTTCACGTAGTTCACTGACGCTATCGCACCGCGCGCTTACTGTTCAACTTTGAACGTCGATAACTCCGTCAATTTTGAGTTTTGAGAAAAATGTCGTGGAACATGGAACTTTCGTCTTAGATTTTAACTAAGGATCGACTTCTGCAAACCTCAGAAATCGATCTTTCGAAAAGTTTAATCTTTCGTGAAATAATTATTACGAACCTTTCCAAAAATAAAATAAAATTTCGCGATAAAATCCCAGGTATCGTACTGTAAATCAGAAAGTTTTGCATTGTGTGACTACAGAAAAAATAAGAGAACTGGCGCATCAAGTACAAAAGGAAAGCGAAACTCTGGACAGCAGTGCCGAGAACATGAAACAACTCGAAGAATTTTTAAAACGCAGTGGATTCTCGTCCCAGAGCAGTGACGGTGACGACGAAAATACGGAAATCAGACTGAGATCCTGCGTGCGCAAATTTTTGGGCCTCAAAATGAACAAGGAAATCAGCAAAACCATCGACATGGCGGATTCGACGAAAAAGACCGTCAGTTTTGCAGTCAACCAAGGCAAAAATTTCACGTCACCTGTGAAATCTCTCAATTTGGAAGACAGGAAAGGTAAATTCAAAAAAAAATTACTCGCTACAATTTAAACATCACGTAAAATTATGTAACCATCGTAAATAACTTCCAGAAATGATGCGTTCGGTGAAAAAAGCCGTGGGATTGTTGATGCAATACTGGCATGCAGAACCGTCTTACGGCCAGCAAATATACACCGAGAAGAATGAGTGCGCACAATTGTGCGTGAGCAATCTTTGCCCGACGCTTTACGCGGTGATGAGCGACGGTCTGAAACCATGCCTCGATTCGACCTTCGGGCCCATCGCCAACAGCGTTTGGCAAGTGGTCGAGGCCTCGTCCCAACAAGGCCCACTCACCAAAACCTTGAACGATCTCGTCCAGAAAATCAACGGCGAAGATTTCATGACCGAGGGAATGCTCAAGTTCCACGCTTTCGTTTTTGGGTTACTAAAGTAAGTCTCGAGAAGAAAAAAACTTTTCATTCCAATAAAATCATTTTCTTTCCTTGTATCCAAAGACAAAAAACTGTATAAACTCCAAAGCTACTTCATTAATGTTTTTTAGTTTTTTCAATTTAGACTGTTATAATTTTCGTGGATTTTGAGAATGCCCTAAATTCCTCGTTTTTCAAAATGGAAATGAAGATGATGAACGTGAAGATTAAAAATTTTTATATTTTTCGTTTGTTGCATTCGCAGTCATAACGAATCAAATTTTTATAAAGACGATGTTGCATTATTTCTTTCGATTTCACGATCAAGTATTAAAATGTTATTTTGTTCCAGTTTGCGAGCTCTGGATGCTTGGTTTGCGTATTTGTGCACGAGGGAATCGATTCTGCGGAAGCATTACCACAGCAACAGCTTGTTTGTCAGCGCTCTTGCATGCGTAAATACGCGAGGGGTTCTTGACAACTTTTTAGAAACATTGCAGCCTTTGGCGTATTGTCCATTCCAGCTCGATCTGCTTTACCAGTATCGGCAACTGCATAATAGCTTTGGACATGTTCCAAATAATGTAAGTCGTCATGAACCCACATAGAATTTATTTGAATCAATGTTTTATCAATCAGGATATACACATATATAATGTTATAATTATTGTACCATCATTGTAACATCATTCGTGCACCCCTTTTCACGAATGATAGTACAATTATGCGGTCGCAGTGATTGTACAGTGATTCACGAATGTCTTAGTGTTCCTGATTCATGAATAATAATACGTTTTCTGCATCAAGAGAATGATTACGCGACTCTTTCAGAGCGCGACATTCAGAACCTTGGAGTCCCCCAACCAAGAACGCTCCATCGACTCCTGCAACCTAACCTCGAGCCCCCGAAAAATCCGGCCGCGCTCCTCCTACATCTCTTACGCCTACGAGAAGCAAGAAGCCCAAAAACCCGATACGGAATCCATCCCGAAAAAACGCTGGAGCAGCAACCTACCCCTCTGCACAAGAGTATTCAACGTCTTCGAGAAGCACGGTTCCGACGACTCGGAGGACTACACCGACAGCCTCGAGCACTCCCCCCTCAACCGGGCCAAGACCTGGAAAAACCAGGAGGAGGAAAACCCCGAGACGGGAAAATTCCGGAAACTCCAGGAAAAGTGGGAGCACATGGGAGAAAAGGAGGGAGCGAAGGAACCGACGCCACCGTCGCCTAGTCGAACGACCAAGTCCAGGATCCCGCGACTTCTGACGTCGCCGGTGAAGCAGCAACCGCTGGGGACCAAATCGCCGGTGTCCGGGATACCCACACTGAGGAAGGGCCCGGCTCAGAAGACGAAAAAACCAGAAACAAGAGCGGCGAACGTGACGCCGAAGAGAACGAGCAGGGTCGATCAAGAGAACGCGCCCAGTCCTCGGGCCCATTTGACGAGGCCTAGTTCGTTGCCATACAAAACTTACGGGGTCGCCGCGAAAGAGAAAAATACGGTGTCCCCCCAAAGAAGAGCTGCTTCGACTTCTTTGCCCAGGCCGACTTCGGCTGTTGGGACTAGGGGCGCGACGCAAAAACCAACCCCTAAGTAAGTGTTATGGGTAGCAGTCGTCTAATAGCTACAGCGGATATGGCAAACGAATGGCAATGCTATGATAACAACTTGGGGGTCGTTAAAAGTATTACGTAATGCAGTTTTTTGGTATTTTCGACACTAACTTGGGGGTCGTTAAAAGTATTACGTAATGCAGTTTTTTGGTATTTTCGACACTCCCCCACCCCGCTCCTAGAGCGTTAGATAATAGTCGCTGGTAGATGACTCAAATCGCCGAAAATCGCCGTCAACCATTCCAAATCGCCTCAGAGTCGTCAAACATTTTTAACCACTTAATTTCTGAATTTTATACTGTTTTTAAAGTGGTAGCTGACTCAAATCGCCCGTCAACCATTCCAAATCGCCTCATAGTCGTCAAACATTTTTAACCACTTAATTTCGAATTTTATACTGTTTTTAAAGGAAAATGATGTTACATTTTGATACTACATATTTATGCGAATATTATTAAATCAAAAATAATTTAGTATTATAAAATGATGAATGTGATTACAACTCATTAATTTCCGTTTAATATCAACACGCGAGAACATTTTACCTCGCTTTTACACTATTGCAATTGAAAAAATATCATTATGCAACAATTATGGTTTTCTTGGCGGCAAATTTTGAATTTGAAAATTTACGACAAAGAAAGTTTTTTTTTTCATAAATCAGCCGTTTCAAAAATCGCCTCGATCGGCGACAGTCGCCTAGGCAAAAATTCAGTAGGCGCGGAACCATCAAAAATCGCCAAATCGGCGATAAATCGCCTTATCTGGCAACACTGGGCCTAGTTTAGGTTACATAGTTGGTAATCTTGGTATCCAACGTCGGCTCGAGTGTCGAAATGATAACGCCGAGTTTAGTTGGCCGGCGTTGGTTGCCAGCGATCATCTGACATTGGTAAATGATGTTTTTTAAATGTTGGCTACACTGAGAAAAATTTTCTTGCACTGAACCCCATTCCCATATCTGTAGGGCAAAAACCAAGGGCGTAGCCAAGATTTTATTTAGGGGCGGGAATTTTCTTGTCTATATACAATTTTCATAAATTTCTATACATTTTGATATTTTGAAGTTTTATGGACTTATGAAATTCTGGAGTGTTCGGAATTTGATAATTTAGCAAGATTTTAAGTTCTGGAGATTTTGAAATTTTCGGAAATTCGAAGTTTTGGGATTTAGAAGTTTGATAGTCGTGAAGTTTGAGAATATTCTAAGTTCTGACAATTTTTAAGCTTCGGCAATTTTTAAAGTACTGAAATATATTGTTTTGAGAGATTACGAAATTTCCAAAGATTAAATTTTCACATTTTTAAGAATTTTCAAGAATTTTGAAGTTTCATAGCTTAGAAGCTCCGGAAATTGTAGATGTATCGAAGTTTTGGAGATATTCGAAATTTTGCTCTAGTTATTTTGGAATTTTTAAGTTTGGAGAATTTGCAAAAATTTTCAAGTTTCATAGATTTATGAAGTTCCAAAGTGTTTGAAATTCGGAAATTTGACAGGATTTTTCAAGTTTTAGAGATTTTTGAATTTTCAGAATTTTGAAGTTTTATGATTTAGAAATTTGGAAGTTGTGAAGTTTAAGATTTAAGTTCTGAAAGTTTCAAAGCTTCGGCAATTTCCAAAGTAGCTCGAATTTTCGAGTTTGAAAAATTATTAGTTTTGAAAATTTGGGAAATTCTTACGTTTTCAACAATTTTAAAGAATTTCGAAGTTTCATGTCTTAAAAGCTTCGAAAATTGTAAAATAGATGTATCGAAGTTCTGGAGATGTTGAAAAATTTCTAAGTTCTAGAAATGGTTGAATTTTTAAGTTTGTAAAATTTGAAATAATTTTCAAGTTTTATAGATCAGTGAAGTTCCTGAGTGTTTGAAATTTGGAAATATTGTAAGATTTTTATTCTGGAGATTTTGGAATTTTCAC
>JAPYZK010002241.1:0-14711 GCA_030522785.1 Platygaster equestris | reverse complement strand
CTTGCTTACCAGCCTACGTAATGCGCCACACGTACAAGGCGTGTCGCTGTGTTGGTGACTCGCTCGAGCTTCTCTGCATCCAAGTTGAGCAGTCTGATTCCCACCTATCCCATCAGCTGTCCAGTGTATATTACAGATCAGTGCTCTTATGTGATAATTTGTTGTGATCCGTTAAATAAGTGCTTTCTATTAAAGAACATGACGGTGAACCGAGTTACGTTGTTACGGGGCGCGCTCTTATGAAATGCAGAGTGAAAAAATATTTTATTGATATAATTACCTACATTGATAATTATTACCAAATACATAGCAAATTTTTTTAAAAAATTGATGATGATAATAACTGCATTTAAGATTCATGATTCGAAGTACCATTCTTGACAGTGCTGTGATAGCCATTTGGGTTCATAGTCTGCCATTTCCAGAAGTCTTCACCTGTAGAAAAGTAATAACATTCATAGATAAAAAGATGATGTATTGTTTGTTACAAACCACTACTTTTTTTGACTCTAAAATCCTTATAAAGTTCACGAATAACTTATCAGATTTTGATTTCATTTACGTCACGTTGGCAAATTCTCATACATAACATGGATTTTTTTCCTGTGGTGATGTACCCGC
The DNA here is from genome assembly GCA_030522785.1 of Platygaster equestris. NCBI lineage: Eukaryota > Metazoa > Arthropoda > Insecta > Hymenoptera > Platygastridae > Platygaster > Platygaster equestris. The sequence continues at coordinate 14,090 of JAPYZK010002241.1, read as the reverse complement.
TAAAAAATTTCCCTTTTGTAATGATAATAGTTGTTGAGTGAACTTACACATCTTTTCCAGATTGTACTTGGTTTTCCATCCCAATTCTTTCTCAGCCAATTGAGTGTCGGCGTACATAGAAATAATGTCTCCTTCTCGCCGGTCTTTTATCACGTACGGGATTTCGGTGCCTGTGACTTTTTCAAAAGTTTTTATCAACTCAAAAACTGAAACTCCTCGGCCCGTGCCTAAATTATAAACTCTCAAACTCGAGTGCTGCTTGTGCAAAGCGTTTAATGCTGCTACGTGACCCGCGGCCAAATCCATCACGTGGATGTAATCTCGGATACCTAGATTAATATACCATTGCAAGCTCATTATACACATCCATCACCGACAGAAGTTACCATTAAGTATTCTTCGAATATGTTGGCAAATTAAAAAGAGAAAAAATAATTATACACGGTTATTACCAGTGCCGTCCTTGGTAGGATAGTCGCCGCCGAAAATAATGACTTGAGGTTTACGTCCGAGGGCGACTTGAGCGATGAACGGCATCAGATTCGTGAATTCCTTAGTCGGGTCTTCACCGATTAGTCCCGTTGGATGTGCACCCAATGGGTTGAAATACCTCAGTGCAATTATATTCCAACACTGTTAAAATAAATAAAAAGATACTGTCATATAAATACGATATCATAGATAAATAGTGTAGCAAAGAAAAAATACATCATATATTATACACACCTTTTCGGCTCTACTTATATCCTTCAACATTTCCTCGATGAAATATTTTGTCCTTCCATAAACATTCGTTAGATTTCCTGTGGGATGAGTTTCTTGAATTGGAAGATTCGTTGGTTCTCCGTAAACCGTGCATGAACTGCTGAAGACTAATTGAAAACAGCTAGCTTTCTTCATCACCTTTTCAACCACAAAAAAAAATTACGCACGATGCACATAAAATACAGAAACATTCAATATAAATTTAAATATATGTTTACCTCTAACAAATTTATTGCACTAATAATATTGTTCTTGTAGTAGTGCAAGGGAATTTGCATCGATTCTTCTACAGCTTTAATGGCGGCAAAGTGGATCACGCAATGCACTTTATGCTGAAAGTATCACCATAAAGATTTTTCTATACGTGTATAAACTCATAAAATATAATGAATATTTAATACATTTTCCTTTTTATATTACAGTTCTCTCTCCAAATAAGATCGAATGGCAACCTTTTTGCTCCAATGGGCTTCTAATGGGAATAAAGAGACGGAAAACCGAACTTATTGGGAGATAGAACTGTATATTCAATTCTTATCACTGTTAACCCTCATAAGTAGCAGTGAGAGAGAATGAGATCGAATGGTTCTCAATTCTCTCCCGATTCGTACTCATTCTCTCTTTTCCGTTTTTGGATTAAAATTAATTATTTTTCGACTTGAAAAATATCGGCAAATTATTTCATCAACTGTCATAAATCATAATCAGTCATCAAAATATGCTAATTTTGTGATTTAATTAAATATTTATGACTTACAATAATTCTAAATATTTAAATTTATTGCGAAATTAACATGTTTGAATGATCAAATATAATATATGATGGTTGATAAAATATCATTTAATTATTTTTATAATCGAAGAATGAGTTATTATGGTCAAAAAACGAAAAAGAGAGAATGAGTACGAAATGGGAGAGAACTGAGAACCATTCGATCTCATTCTCTCTCACCGCGACTCACAAGGGAAATTACATTTTATGAATGTTTTTCAGACTTGTAACAGTCAAATTTGAAATGTATGAATTGTTCATTTCTGAGAATGAATATTATATACCAGGGAGTCACTATAGATGCATTTTACTGCCCTGTGCATAGAGTAATAAAAGGCGTATTGAGGCCCTGTGGTGAGAAAAAAAAATTGTGTTATATAAGCGAGAATAGAAAGTACTTTGTTGAAAACTTGATGCAATTTTTGTTTGTCGGTTAAGTCGCAGTTATAGAAGGTCACTTTTCGTCCAGTTATGTTTTCAACCCTTTTGAGAGCAGCCGACTGGCCGTCATTCTCGGTGACGCTGTTTGTGAAATTGTCTATGGCAACCACGTCGTATCCGCTTTCTAAAAGCTCGACGATGCAGTGGCTTCCGATATAACCGGCTCCTCCAGTCACGAATATTGTTTTCCAATCATTACTATTTCCATTCATTTTGCCATCTATGCGCGGAAACAATGTTTCTGCTAAAACCACTATAAAGATCAATGCTTACCATTAGAATTTTTTAAATTTAACGTTCAATAAATTTTATTCGTCATTCGAAAGTGTGATAGAAGATGATTGTTCTAATTTACTTTCAATTTTGTCGAAGTTTACAGAGCTGAATTAAAATCGTACTTTGGCTCCCGATAAATCTAACGGTAAACGCGTCGAATTCCTCAGATTTACTCGTAAGATAAAACGCTGTGCCATTTTCCTAATAGTATGTGTCATTTAAATTATAAATTTGGTTGACAAGTATTTATGTATTTATAAACAATTTTTAACTCAATTTCATCTAGTTCATTATTAAGATTTATTATTACAATTCATACGCGTGTAAATAATTAGTAAAAGTTTTCATGCATAATATCAACTAAAAACATTATACAATTTTATCATCAAAAAAAGTTGTGTTTGAAATAATTCATCATCATTGAATAATCATGACGATAATTAGTCACTTGATCGATTGATCGACACAAACATGATGATGACAGTTGTGTACTTACACTGCACAATACACTCTTTTGATAGGATCGAGACAAAATATTATGATTTCGAATAATTTCAAGGCATCAGTTATATGGTGAACAAATGAACGTATGTTAGTTAATCAATTTATTTACTTTGTAGTGAAAGATAAAAGTCTAATTAAATTCAATTGCTTACCTTAATTTTTTTCTTATGTTATTCGCGATAGAACAGTCGTATATATTAAATGATATGATTTGGTTATTTTATATCTGGTGAGTTGTGAAAAAAAAAAAAGTACCGTAGGATAATCGAAATGAAACAAAAGTAGCGATGTTGTGAAGCAACGCCACGCTTGACAAGGCTAAAGGCTTAACGGTAAAGAAAAAGAACTGAAAAAGATAAAGTGCGGCTTGGTTGTGCTTGCTTGAGCTCCCTCCCCATATCCGATCCCATACCATCCTCCAACACCATTGTCATTTAATAGCCGACCTCAGTGGCGGATTTAGGATTTTTTTTGAGAGGGGCTTTTTATGTTACATGTTACATGCTTATATTTATAGAATCTGTTGGAACTACACCCGTGATAGATTTTTAATAGTTTTGGAAAATTCGGAACATTTCTGAAAACTTCATAAAATGTTGTATATTTTTTATCTTATTAATATTTGCCTGTTATTATTTAAATGTTTAAAAACCCTAAGAAACTATTAAACCATCAAAACAATATTTTTTCGATAGCTCAATATATATAATTAATTACGACAAAAATTGACTTTTAAAGCAACGTCCATGCCCTTATTGCATGCGCACCCTCATTTTTAACCAACAGCAATAGTCGAAAGATGAAGGTAAATTTTGCTTTGCAGTGAAGGTTGAAATCTGCATACAAACCAGCTAAAATGAATCGACTACAGAATAAATTTACATGAAAAATATTTATTATATATTCTCAACATTCTTTATAGTATTTAAAAAATACATTGAGCAACAATATTAGTAATCAGCCTTTTTAAGATTAATCTACACCCTCTACGAACTTTCGTTTTCGGATAATTCCAAAAGTCTTTTTCTCCACAAATCCATAACAAAGTTAGGATCATGCTGCGAATCAAATATTTTACTAGATAATTGAGATGCAAAAACTGAAATGCGACAGACTCTCACATTTTAATAGTGTAATTTTATTATTAAAATAATGAATAAAAACTCACCTGTAGAATGTGAACTCCTCGTTGAGTAAGAACAATCAATTGTTTCACACCATCGCCAACTAAATCCAAATAACATATGGAATGTACAGGAGAACTGAACAACTTCTGCCCAATCAATTGCCAAACGTTGTTTTTTTCAGCGAACAACAAAACTTTCTGGCTGTACGTTCCAAGAAGAATTTCGTTACGACCATCCATATTTATATCAGCTATGCAAGAGCATAGAACAGTGTCTACAACATCATTTGGAGTCAATGTTTCATCGCAATCCAACCCGTTATTTACAATGTCTCTGAAAGTAGAGAAATTTAGGAAACGAATAAGAGTACGATTAGTTCCCAAGTATCCATGATAATTTTTTGCAGTTTTTTTCTTTCGAAAGTAGCCTATAAAAATCGTCTGTTCAAAGAAATGAAATGAAATTTCCAAGTAGGCAAAATTCAAATGGCTAAAAGCCGACTGAAACAAATAATTTGCAGTAAAAATTTGTTTGTGTATTTATTTTTTGTCATTGCTACCACATCAATTTAATTTCTCACCTGAAAACGACAGGGACATTTGTACTTGCGAGAACAATGTTGACTGACGGGTTCGTTTTTTGCGCCGGTCCTGTAGAATACAACTATTTTTAGAAAAATGCATATCAACTTCGTCGTTCTTTGTTCAGTTCCTCTAAATATGCTGTAGACAAGAGAAACAGAAAAAAACGAGGTTACTAAGTACGAAATAATATATTACAAAAATCACCTTTTTCCTTTAAAAACGATGGCTGTGGTACAAAATTGGAACTAGGAAATATTTTTACACTGCTAATAGGATTTTCATATCTCAAACACCAACATTTATCAATTTCAAATTTTTCCATATTTGTGATTGCAATTCGTACAAGTCCACATTCTGTAGCAACTGCAGTTATGCGCCTGTAAAAATCCGAATTTGAAGTCGAACAATAGTATTCTGGAGTCATCTGTTTGAAAAATTACCATTTAAAACAATCGTAATAATAAACATCTATCCACAGAGAAATTGCTTGTAAATCATCGAATTCTGGGAAATATTTTTCCACTGGTTTTTCAGTATAAACATGGTTCGATTTATCTTCTTGGATCATGTGTATTTTATTGTCACTGCCAGAAAGTAACCAAACTATCTGAAATTTAATATTATTTAATTTTAACAACCACATAATTATAATTCTAAACTATGAAATGCGCAAATAAATTATGTCTAAAATAGAACGAAAAGTCTTTCAGTTGAAAAATAATGACATTTTTTGTGTCAAAAGTACTGTTCGAGGAAAAAATACAACATTAATTTTTTAATTGTGTGTATCATTCATATATAATTCGTACATTGGTTTTACTTTTATCAAGTTGTTGATTTGTGCACATTTAACGATTATTTTTACTGTTAGACACCTTAATTTTAGGATCTTATGAATTTTATTCACCTCATTGCCAAATGGTTGAGGAACAGTTGTATGATACAAATGATAAGGTGTGTAGGAAAGCTGGAGCATCAAACAATTCTGCGCAATCGCCTCAAAAGAATTATTTTCTTCCCCGTCACCTGCGCCTTCTGTATAGATATTTAGATATCTTTCCATACAAGCCTCGCTATTTGGTTTCACTAGAGTTATTCCTATTACAAATTCATCTTCTTCTTCTGACTTATTGTAAGCATCGATAGAAATTATTTCTGCGCCACCTGTTCAAAAAGTTTATATAATTTGACATTTTATAGTTGCCAAAGAAATCCAACAAGTAAAGTTTGGGAACAGAATACCATTAAAATGAACATCTCACGCTTGAATTTTTCAGGTATTCGTCATGTTTTGTATAAAATTTCTGATTTTTGTTAAAATGAAATAACTCAAGAATATTGTTTTTTATGAATGGGATATGTTCAAACACTTACTAGGAATGTAGGTGAAAAGCAATTCCTTGACGTGAGGTTTTAAATAGCTTTTTTGAACTGTTTCATACTCGCACAAATACATTTTCCTTTTCAAAGAGGCCACTAAAACTTTGTTTGTTCCTTTGACTGAACAAAGTTGGGCCAAAGAATAAATATTTCCTTGGGATGCCAAATGGAACCAGTGAGAATCCTTTAAATTATCCATTATGTACAGAATTTATGCATCCATTGACTTTGATCATGCTTTAATACTGCAAAAATAAAACTCAACGGTAGAATAATATAACATTGTTTTATTGCAAAATTACATATTGTTATAAACCAATGATAACGCTAAATAGTATATAAAGATTGGTAGATTGAATTGATTTATATTGTATCGGCAGTGGCATAGCTAGAACATTGAGGGCCCGGGGCAAACGATCCGCCGCCGCCCGCTTCTTACACCATCCTTGTGGAAAGTCAATTTTTTTTCTGTATATTATCGAAATTTTATCGATATTTCTGTTATTATGGCTATCCGAACAATTTATTCATACATACATACAAACTTCATAAACGAATTTTACTAACAACAGTTCAGATTATATAATTTATACAACTCAGTGCAATAAACGGTCCTTTATTGGGCTGCTCAATCTCGAAAAACCATTTTATTGCCTTCGGTGTATAAAGGACGGACTCATACGATTATATATTCCTCGTCTTTGCTTCTCTTCGGAATATAAACTCGCATTCGTCCAAAAAAACTTTTTGGCCTTTGGAACATAATATACTATTTCATAATTCTTTGATCAGTTACGAAAATTCTCATACATGTGTCACTGACCGATTCAGGCTTAAGACTTGGTCGATCGATACTCTTCAATATACAATAGTACGACTTCCCAGAGACTTATACAAATTAACTCTCCGAAATAAAGAAAAATGCTAGAGACTTGCTGAATTTGATCCAGCTGCTCGAAACACTTATTCAGAAATATTCAAGACGTCCTACTTTCATTGAAAAGAGCGAGAAAATGAAAAAATACTCACATTATTGTCTGAACAATTTGTTTTACATTATTTATTTAATGGGATTGGAAGCCTAGAAGACGTTAGCGACAGCTTTGAAGATCGATGCTTACCATTCCTGTTGAAAAAAACCAAAAAAAACCATTCAATTCAATTCCCGAAAAGGTAAATTCTATGAGGGCATTGAACTTAGCAAAACATGAAAAGTCCCAATTGTGGACCATTGTTCAATACTTTGCCCAATTGCCTGAATTGAGTTTCTTGAAAAATTAATCGTTTCCAATGGTCGTTTACCATTTAAAATGTTTTAATTGACAACCTTCGCCTTCAATTAGGGAAGGCAAATAGTTTCAATTAGAACATTTTTAACGCCAAACGACCACTGAGAAGGGTACATCCTTGAAGAAAAACAATTCCGTTGATTGGGCAACCTATTGACCAATATAGTCTACGATTGGGTCTAGCTTTTCGTGTTTTGCTGATTCGATGCCTTCATAGAATTGATCTATTGATGAATCAGATTGAATGGATTTTTTCAATCAAGAATACATGTTTCACTTGCATTCTATATGTGCAAAAGATCATCTAAACTGTCATGATAATCTTTCGCATAGGATGAGACTGAAACATGTATGGTAATCGTAATATCTTAGAAGTTTTTTAAATTGAATAAATCTTAAATTTATTGATCAAATCTTACCTGATATCAACCATTAATCAGTGTAGACTATCGAATCTTGTAATTCTTTCAATACAATGTGAAACCTCCGTAACTTTGAATTACAAGGATATAATTTGCGAATTTGCGGGAATCAAAACGAGAGAAATTAACTCTCAAGTGTTTCAATTCTTAAATGGAACAATATGGAAAAAATGATGCAGCTGAAGTTGGTGTCGTCACTGCGCGAAAAAAACATCGACGATTCGCCCCCTATTCGGATTCCGAGGCAGGCTCATGAAAAACTATTAGAAAAATTTACTATGTGATTTATTGTTCATAAAAAATAATAATGACAGTATTAATAAGTTATTTTTTTTCATAAATAATTTCATTCACAGTTGATTATCGTGATCAATGACGGTAAATTAAATCGAAATCGTATATGCGATATTGCATGACAATTGTCATTTCAACATTTTTTTGAACAATGTTCCTTGTCATTCCTGTCATGGCGAAGGTGATAGGTCTGACTGGAATACGATAAGGATTGTCCCTGAATTTTTCTCAACTTCCCCCATCATTCCTTCAAATTTTAAAACGAGCGAGAATGCGGCTGCAACCAGAATCGTGAGCACGTGCGTGCGTACGCGTCACACAAGCGCACACTTGGGCGGAAATGCTGGAGTTCGAGGCGTTTCTGCGATAATTGTATGATCCGGGGTAGTGCGGGGAAGATTGGAAAAATTCAGGGAAGTAGTCAAGAGTATGGGGAACACGTGCCTCTTTGCGTGAATCGCGAAAAATACAGGGAACGTGCGTAAAATAAATCGCGAAATGTCACCCCGCGCCACCATGTAAACACTATAGGATAACATGGCGGTCGTGCTCATGATTCTGGTTGCGGCCGCATTTTCGCTCGTTTTAGAATATGTAGGAATGATGAGGGAAGTTCGGAAAAATTCAGTGACAATCCTTATCGTATTCCAGTCGTCAGTGGTCGTCAGACCTCCGACCTAGCATTAGGGAGTCAGAGACAGTCAGAGAGGCCTAAATTAGCGTTTTCGAGCATTTTCGAGTGACTTGGAGTGAGTACACTCGGATTTTCTCGTAAGTTAGAAAGAGAGGGAAGTGCTCTTAGGGAGGGTAATGCCATCGGGCGCAAATTTTTGATTGGCTGTATCCAAAGCTTGACCCAAAATGGCGGCTTGAATAGGAAGCACATTATTATGGACATTTTTTACACTACTGATTTCGAATTGAAAATTGGAATTTCCTTTTTTTTCTAATTAAGTATTTTAACAGACAAACCAAATTCAGTTTTGTACGTTCTATTTATTGATTACAAAATGACTTTATTACATTATTTGTCAAACATCGACAAATGTTGAAATTTCAACACTTCTAATCCCCAGCTGGTCCAGCCTGGTAACAAATATCTGGCGAAAATTTCCATACAATCAGGATCTTTTGGCAGTAATGATGAAAAAACATCTGGAAAAAATTTGTGAATGTAACTCAATTCATCATAAAGAAGGTAATTCAAAAAACTAGTAGTAAGATTGCACCTGCAAGAGGTGGTTTATGTGAATGAAATGCACTCGGAATGCTTAGAATAACTTTGTCATCTTTTATATCGATCGATTTTGATTTGCTTCCAATGACAACAAGTTCGAATGGCTGTTTTCCATTATTTCTATTGAAACTGCAAATGGTATCTCCTGTTTTTGTTATCTAAAACATGACAAAAATTGTTATGTACCTCATATGCATGCTAAAATTCATTGTTAACTAGAAACTCATAAATTCTTGCTTTCCACTGACTTTGACCCAATACCATTTGGCTTTATAAGTTACACCCCAAGCTGGAAACATTTCATGTAAAATTGAATCCAAACAGCTTGAAGAATTAGTGCACCAAACAGCAATAATTCCATTTTCTTTCAGCAACCCATTAATCGGAATTTTTATTACTTCTTCGTTGTACATCAACATGTAACTGCAAAAAAAGAGAAATATAAACCACTCTGCATAGTTTATCCTCAACCATGACAAATTACCTGTCTTTTGTCAATTTTTTCTTTTTTCTTCTTGCAGATTTATTCCACCATGGAGGATCCAAGAGTACAAAATCAAACTTTTTATCCAACTTGTATTTACTCTTGAAATCTCTAATATCATAACAATAAAAACTTGACTTCTTAGGAAAAACAAATTCTTCAGAACCAATTTTTGAAATCAGTGCATTTTCAGTTGAATTGCACCCATATGAATTTTGGACAACATCGTATGATATATTTTTCAAAATTTCCTGCCTTAAAAACATTGCTTCTTCATTATTGTCTTTCAGAATTTTATCTGAAATGAAAAATTCTGTTTTGGCACGTGTAATTATTTGTTTGTATAGTTTTTCTACAATTTGAACCTGAAAATGGAAATTATTATTTATCATAGAAGGAATGATTTACCATTATTTTCGTAAGTCTAGATTGAACCTTGTACTTTACCTCTGCTTTTGTGGATGTGATTTTTCGTTTATTTGATATTTCAGGTGAGTTTTTGTGTTCATTTTCGTTTTTCCGTAAAAATCTTGAATTTATATTAAATAACCCACTGTTCAATTTCAGTGTTACCGAGCCAGTGTCAGTTGAAACGTTTTTGTACATTTTATTTATGAATTCGTCGTGAGAAAGAATCCAGCCATCGTCACAGGAAAATATTATAGACATTTTGTGTTTCGAATTAAGTCTGGAAATATATACCAAAAAGGAAGACAAATCGACAGCTGATTGTTGACAAGTGTTGACAAGATGGAAGATATATTTTCATGGCTTCATGGCCTTCATGCTAGCGTGGCTAGCGTTTTCAACGCCAGCGATCAGCGTCGATCGTCGATGGGTCACGTGACCATGTTTCGACGGCTCTTCTTATCACATATATATAATATTTCTATTTGGCCAGCAGAAATAGAGGCCTCTCCGCCAACACCACGGTCCCGACAATCATTCTCTGTTCTACTTCATTACTCGCTTCTTTGCGCTTCTTCGCAGGCGCGAGCTCGAGTACATAATACGGGTATAAGCTGCGATTTTTTAGGTTAAAAATTGAAATGTTTCCGTGTTACGAAAATAACAATTTTTGGAAGTGCATAATATATAACATTGTATGACATTCTCAATTTGTTCTAGACCACAATAAGTCAAGACACAGAGCAAGTAAATACATTTGTCTAAGAAATGGCAACTGCTTGTGTGGAAAATGTGAATTATTCTCAGGAAAATGAAAAACATATCGGAATTACATGCAACTGGAAGCCCCAAACAAACAAACAAATTGAAAATGCGATTTCAATGATGTTGAGCCCACTAGAAAAGAGTAAAAAGTACAATATTCGAAAGAATTGAAGATTTCTTATTAAATTACCAGTCATCTTGATGAAATTTTTCTAAATCAAAAAATTAATATACAGTGATATACAATCTTATTTTTTTGCAGAATAAATTTGGAAGAAATAGTGAGATTTGAAAGTTGTGTGGCATTGTTTCCTAATGAACAAACCAATGAGCCTTGCACAATTGACATAAAGTTAACTAACAGCCAATATATCGAAAAAATAATTGTTGTTTCTGAAGCAACGACGCTTGAATTTTTCAAACGATGGGGCGAATATGCTGGAACTATTTTTGCCGATTTCGTTGATGAATTCGAAGACCAAAGTGCTTACATTGCAGAAATTTCAATTGAACCTCCAAGTCCAGAAACCAGTATAAAAGTAAAAACCACATGCATTTATTATCAGTGACAAACCAAAAGTACAGAAACGAAACTTATTAATTTTTTCATGAACATCCAGTTGCAATAAATCGCCTATAAGGTGAATCATTGTAGGCCTTATAGGCGAATCATTGCAACTGGGTGTGCTTGTCTGATTTTTGCCAATTTTCAAGGTGATAGAAAATATCTCAATTCTTTTATTTTGTGCAACACTCTCAAGTATTGACTAATAATAATTTCTAATGTAACAAATCTTTTCCAGTTTACAAAAACGCAACGAAAAACCCCTGAAATGTGGCTTTACGGAATAAAACTGGTTCTCTCCAAATCCAAACCAAAAATAATCCAAGAAGGACCTTTTGATCTCAATGTTATAAGTTCCTTTTTTAGGAATTCTACAGACAAAAAAGCACAAATGGCTCAATCATTTCTCAACTCACTGTCTGATGACAAAGAAGTACAAAATTTGGAATTTTGTTTTGAAAAACTTGTAACAAATCCAGACCAAAACAACAAGAGAAACATGGAGAACGGGGGAACAAAAAAATACATGGATGACAAATTCCAAGAAATGGAAAATCGATTAATGAAAAAATTGGAAGACATGGAAAAAAAAACTAACGAAAAACTAGATTCAATTCTATATATTTTACGTGACAAATTTCCTGTAAAATGACTGAAAGAGTACACTAAATTACAAATGTACATATTTTGCGATAGGATGTTTCAAAATAAGGTTTTCATACATGGCATGCGCATTTCTGAACTTCGATCAACCACCATGCTAAACTTGAAGAAACATTTTTTCAACCATCAGGAAATTGTATAAAAGTTGCAAAATAATCAAAATTACAATAAACCGAATTTTATGAGTTGTACGAAATTTCTTATTATGATAATTACTTTCTCATTAGATTGACAGTCTTGGTTTTCAGCAGTTTTTGCAGAATCATTTGGAGAAGGATTTTCTTATCATGATAATTACTTTCTCATTTGATTAGCAGTCTTGATTGACTTCAGTGTTCGCGGAATCATTTGAAGGAGGGTCCCAAATGTGCAGTAATTTTCTCCATTTTCTCACCATTCCTTCCCAACTTCTCCTGCTCGTTTTTTTGTGCATCGGTGGCGTTTGTGGGAAATCTTTTGTACGCTTATCCCTGAAAAAATTCAAATACGAACATTGTAAATGTCATGTTTGCATTTTTCATTGTTTCAGTTCAAAGATTTTATTTTGTTCACTTGGTCATTTTCATATCATTTGAAAACTATAACCTTTAATCAATTTTATTCAGAAATAACAATGACTGTCTTCATTTACTATATTTCCAACAGCTTGTAAATGAAAAAGATACATCTCAGGTAATTACTTTGGAACCATCCGTATATATCTATCATATCCTATGGTATTTTTCCCATAATCAATGTCCTTCTGCCTCCTGGCGAGCACATGCACGTCGGTCTCATATTCCATGCTCATACCCTGAGTCGAACTGTCCCCGCTGGAGTTCGAAACACTGCTCCTACTCCTTGGACATTTGTGCTCCTCGTTATCCCCATCCTTGACTATTTCCTCTTTAATAATTGCTTGAACAATCTTGCTCGCTTTTGTATCGATCTCTTCACGCCGAGCATTCTTTTCACAGCTCACTTGTTCATGCTCCATTTCGTCTTGCTCATCCTCTATTTTGTTTTGCTCAGGCTTCACTTCGTCATCTTCACCGAAGATGCTGCTAACGACCTCGTCCAAAAGGGCATCCTCATCTTTCGACATACTTCTGGGGATCTGGGACTTCTGCTGGTTTGCGCTTGCCACGGACATTTTGTCGACCTACACAATATTTTTTCGTGTTTTTAATGTGTGCACTTGTTTTCTTACAGAAAATGAAGACAAAATTGCATATAGAATATTGTTACAAGCTGAAAAAGCAACCCAATTTTAATGACCATTTTTCCTGATGTTTCGCATGTGAATGCGAAGCAGATTGGTTTCAGCCGGAGTGAAGATATCAGCTACTTATTAAATGTAAAACATTAAAAAAAACTGCCATTTTTTCGGAAAATTACAGAAGAATTCTTCTTCTCCTTCATGATCTTCTCGAAGTATTCGCCATAAAAAAGAAACGTCAGTGAAAATTTATTTTTCAGTAACATTAGTTGTTCAAAGAGTAACTTGAAATAATAAAACAGGAAACTAAGTATAAAAAACAAAGTAATAAAAATCAGTTTGGAATTCACCTACAAATACAACGGAAATGCCCTATTTCTCCCGCGATTTTAATAAACAATGAATCAACTCAGAATCGAGAATGTTTTGTCAATTAAGGAATGACAAAGCATGTGAAACAGCTTCAGTATACATGAGTTTTTTTGCTACGTTCGGTAAAAAACGTCAAAAATGATGAAGAAATATATCCGACGTAATTTTGAAATCATAACCTAAAAACGGTCGTTTTAAATGCGCAAAATGAAAATATCAAGTGTTTTCGTACCTTCTGAGTTGACAAATATAGTCTAATATGGTTAAAACTTATTGAAAATGAAGTATTAACGTACCTTCAGAGTTGACAAATATAGTCAAATATGGTTAAAACTTATTGAAAATGATGAAAATACAATTTTCGTTCGTCAATAACTTGAAATATTTTTTGGCATCAGCACAACGCTCTCGTCGACGGTTCGGTGATCGGTCGGTTTACTTCTGCGCAGGGGGTACTCACTCCCTATGCTCCTAATGTAGACCGAAACGATCGACGCGCCCTCGCACTGTGTGCATGCACACGCAGGAACTAAAACGGGAACGG
>JAPYZK010002240.1:0-21702 GCA_030522785.1 Platygaster equestris | reverse complement strand
TAGTTAAAGACTTTCAGAAATCGCATATTCCTCGTGGTTGTTGAATAAAGTATTATGTGCGACTATTGGTCGACGGAGAATATTCCACTCGCGTGTTACTGCACTCGCTACGCTCGTGCAGCAATTTCCCGCTCATGAAATCTTCTCTTTCTCCCACTAGTCGCACAATATACTATTTCTCAAAACGAAATACAAAAATTTATGAATCATTCGACGTTCTACAGATTGAATATCTACGATAATTATTTCCCGATAAAACAATCGATCGGATAAATCGCGGGATAATAAAGTGCCCGGCGCGATAAAAAAAAAGCCGCCGTATAAAGCCATTCAAACAAGTGTATCCATTTCGGTAACTCGAACTGCACATTAATGTTTAAATGACTTTCAATAGACGCGGATGGATGAAAGGAGATAAGGACAGAAATAGCGTGATCCGCGGCCGCGAACAAGGAAGATGCTATATCGCGGGTCTAGTGCTCGGCGCGCATGCACGGACGACGTTCCCAACGACTCCCGGGTTTTAGTGCGCTCGACATCGCGATCCCGGCAAGTCGATTTCGCGCTCGATGCTCAAAAATGACGATTTCGCGACCGGAAAATCGTCCGAAAACGCTTTCCACGATTTTTCCAGTTTTTCCAGTTTAGTTAGTTCGAAGGGTGACTGAAAGCCCCGACGAGTGAAAAAGAGTAATTACTACACGGAAGCGAATCTTTCGAAAAAAGTGTCCGAATGTCCGGTTTTTTTGGATTTTTTTGGAGATTCGTGTTCTGCACGGAATTCAGTGTTTCCTGAAGGAAAATTTTTTGTTTCGGTTGTTGGGAGTTATTTATGAAAAAAGCCGGTTTTTAGGGTTTCGGAATTTTTGGGATGAGAAAAATTTTTTTTCGAGAGACGAATGAAAGGGATAGTTATAAAAAACTACATAAAAGAGTTGAATGTCGAATCAACACGTGACAAGAAAAATATTTTGAAAAACGACGGATATATCGCAAATTTTCATAATTTTCCAATTCGTGAAAACAGTAGCTATTGGTTGATGTAAATTTCTGAATTATGAAAAAATTTGACTATCATAAATATAGTTTTCGTAACAATATTTTTACGTGAATTTTTATTTGAATCGAACTTTTGTGCACTGTAAAATGATGATCGATGTCTGTCAATTATAGAAATCGAATTGCTGTAGTTATTTACTGACAATAAAATAATGGTTTAATTATAAATATAGATGATTGATAAGCAAAATCAATTGACACATTAAAATAACTATCTTCAAGCGGATTTTTTCTAGAAAAGTGTTGAAATCCAAAAATCCAACTTCTGCCTCGTTTCGAATTTTTACGTAAATTTCTATTTATTCGTAACTTTAGCTTATTGTGTGAAAATTGCAAACATTCTTATTTTCACTGCGAAAGTTGTTGTTGTGAAAATAAAGTTGAGAATAATGCTAGAAAATACGGGATCTGGTGAACTGACAACTGTTGCTACTGCTCCTACGCTTCCCCGTGTCCTACGGAATATGGAGCCTATTAAATTTTCGAAGTAAAATGAAAAGTGATAAAAAAAGGAACAAAAATATGGGGAAAATATTCAAGATCAAGAAATGTTGTGAATGTTAACTTTTTTCAAAGATTTCTGAGTTCATTGTTTTCTTAATCAATTTCATTGAAGTGTAAAAATCGTGTTTGCCTGATTTTCAAAAATTAAACAGAAAATAATCCAACCCATTTCATAATTTTTTCCAAATTTTACGCTGCCTTTTGTTCTTTGCACTAAATCGAAAATTTAATGAAAATTCGTTCACCTTCAAACTATTTACGATAAACAGCCTTAATCGAAAAAAACTGAAATTTTAAAGAAATTGAATTTTTCTCAAAATGAAATAATGAATCTCAGTATCAAGAATCAAGGAACTCGTGGTGGTTATACGAATTTCATAAATGCAGAATTGTCAAATTTCAAAACCTGATCTCGTAAAATTCTATACAATCTCATCATACTGTCGTCATTTTTATGCTCAATTTTACGAAATTATACCCAAGTAGCAATCTACTGACAATCATTGTACCATCATTGCAAAATTGGATTCATACTGACAGTGCAATGATTTGTATCAACTGCGACCGCATTATTCTACAATTATTTATGAATAATGATCGTGCATGATTCATGAATGATTCTACAATGATGCACTTTCCGAAAAATCAGAGATATTAGAGAAATTTTTCAAGAGTGCAATCATTTACGCATGTTTGCAGTGTCATCATTGAATTTGTCCAATTTTGTACTACCATGGTACCATTTATATCATGATCTATACATAAATGTAGAAAGATACACAAATCTCTGAATCATTCTCTTGATGCATGCAAAAACATACCATCATTCATGAATCATAAACAATGAAACATTCGTAAATCATTGTGCAATCACGTTCTAAAACGTACTTGGACAATGATTTATATCAACTGTGACCTCATGATTCTACCATCATTCATGAAAGGAGATGCACAAATGATGGTACAATGATTGTAGTTTCGAATGGGTGACAATTTCGATGTTACTATCATAATAAAATGACTCCAGCATTATATCATACTTATGCATCCGATCGACACAAAATTGACTCAATCAAATGATGATTAGATGGTATTCAAAATTCGGATATTCTGCATCTATTTTCTGAAATTAATATAACTGACTCGAATCACCAAATAATTCCGTATTTTCAGATAATTTGATACGTGTAACCTAAAATAACCCAATTAGTTTCTTTCCGAATTAATAAAAAGGTTCCAGTCGGCAATAAATCTCGTAAATTTGAGCCGAATATCGAATTCAGACAACTTTTGGAATATTTTCGGTTCCGAGGTAGTAATTACTGTTTGTTGCGTACCAATTAGCGCAAACAGGTGGCTCGAAAAATCCAGGCAGCTATGAAAAAGCGTTTTAAACGGCGCGATGGAAAAGCACTTTCGACGTGATTTCCTGTCCCATTGAACTTTTTCATTCGATTCCGACTGATCGACTTTATCAATTTTCCCCGCGCGGGATGAAAAAAAGTTCAAAGTTCGCGGCTGATTTTTTTGCGAGTGTTGCGCGGACGGGAGATTGAAATTCGCGGTAAGTTGTCATAGGTGAAAGGGTCTCATGTGTCAGTGTTTTTAAAGGTAATTTTGAAAAAAATTAAGTCAGTTTGGAATTTTTGAATAAACTGTTACAATTTTTCATGTACGCCCTAGAAAAATAATTAATCTAGGAAAAACTATGATAATTTCAAAGTAAATGGAATTCAGTTTGGTTGCAGCACTCTAACCTCAAAATGAGAATTTAAACTGTATTTTCCGTCTCCATTCATCAACTTTTTAATTATCATATTTATGCATTAACTTATGAACTATTATTATTATTCATTCAAAAACTTTCGGAAGAGAATTTGGAAAAGAAAAAATGCTAGTATAAATATTTAAATCAATGATCAATAATTAATAATAAGGAACAATTTTCAAAATCAGGAGCCGAAAAAATTTATGAATTTTCTGAATAATGCACATGCTTCAAAGAAAACCTCATAAATCGCGGAGATAAAAATGAAAAAGAAAACGAGCGTTAGAAAAAAATCTGTCGGGAGGCGCTAATGGCAAAAAGTGACTGGGAAAAATGATTTATGAAGTGACCTCGATAGGGCGATAAAAAAAATATCGCCTCCGCGAAAATTCTCAGGTCGAAAACTTTTCCCGCGTGTTTCAAGGCGGGAAAAGCGCGACAGCTACTCTTCCACTTTCGCGCAATTTTACGACAGATTTTCCGAGTACTTAATTCGTCGTTCTGAATTTTCCACGCTGTCGGAAAGTTTGAAGATTTTCACACTGAATGTACAATGAGTTTTTCATATTCGGACGGTTTTTCGATTTCTCAAAGGAAAATTTCTCTTTGTTGTAATCTTCTTCATTTCTTTTAGTTATATTTATGGTTATAATTATAAATTATCATTGTAATAATTATTTATTATATCCGTTCATTTCTTATGAAGAAAGGACGATTTTTGGTTTGCAAAAAATCAATTTTGAAATCAGCTATAATATATAGACACACGGAAAAAAAGGAATTGCTGGGACAGCGAATTATTCCACTGAATATGGAAGAACGGACATATTTCACAAATTGAAAATAATACATTATTGCTACTATATATTATATATTATTATTATTCAAAAATAATGATAATCATATGATCATAAAATTAATTTCGTTTCGTTGGCAAAAAATTGCCACTGGTCCAGCGGAATCATTTCGTAAAATATGGCACAACGAATTATATTTGCTGCCCCAGTTAATACTTTTTTTTTGTGTAAAATATTTGTTCGATAACAGCTTTTTTCATTAAACACTCAATTCGAGCGGTATGTTTTTCGAATATTTGAATTCCGGTAACATTGTTCCAAATTTCATCAACAATATCAACATTCAATCCAATAACTTTTAAAAAAATCGTAATCAAATCGAAAATGATTCAAAACTAGGTTATATAAACGAAATCATCGAAATTGATTTGTAACTCGAATAAATATTGACTAAAATAATCGAATCTTATGGATTAGAAAACATTTTTGAAAATTATCTGCGTGTATGTTTCGTCTTTATACATAAACTTAATTAAATCAAGCAATTTCTTATAAAAGAATTCTACTATTCATAACCTCTCTAAATTCATTCAATGGGTGACATTAATTTAAATTGAACGCTTTTAATTATTAAAAACAGTTTAAAAAAATCTGTATTTGTTTGAAAATGGTCAATTTGTACGTAGAAAGTAATTTTAGACCGAAGGAACATAGTGTTTCTGATGGGAAATTGTGTAAACAATCGAAAAAGTGTTTTGAAACTTCGAATTATTCGAGTGATCATTACGTGTATTATGTGTATTTCTACTGGTGTAGAACCCTCGAGAAATTCTTTTAAAAATTCACAAAATCTTTCGTAGCTTACGTAGATGCGCACATCCATTCAAAAATCTTGGCAGCCACAATTAAACCCAAAATTCACCGAAGATGCGATCAAACAAAACCGTGGGCTGTCAGTTTGCCGCGAGCGCTGCAAACGTGGGCGGTGAACTTTTGTCTCCACCGTTTCCACTTTAGCTGCTCATTTGGCATTCGCTTCGAGCTTCATTACGTACGAGCACAATAATGTTCATGATAATTATTTGCCAGAAACATTGTCAACATAATAATAAAATATTATCACGTGCAGAAATCTGATGATTCCACAATCTGAATTTATACGAGAAGGATTTCTAAGTATAATTTTTGTTTCACTGGGTTAATGTTTATAATCATGGGGATTTTATATTTTCTAGTCAATTTTGTATTAATTTAGATTTTTCAACGTTTCGGCTCATTTTGAGTCCTTTTCAAGACCTACACATGTAGTAACAATAGATTTTCAGCAACAATTGCGAAAACATAATGTTGTGACGATTTTCCAACAATTTCAACTTACATGATTCATCAAAATAACGAAAAGGATTTTTTTTAGCATGCTGAAAGAAATTCTTCAGCATATTAGTTTTTTTAATCTGCATCATTACTTTTAGCATGCATTAAATTCTCCTTAACTTGAGAGTTGACTCTCAAATTCAGGGTTAATCCTCAACTTTTAGGGTTATTTCGACCACTA
Source organism: Platygaster equestris (assembly GCA_030522785.1). Classification (NCBI taxonomy): domain Eukaryota; kingdom Metazoa; phylum Arthropoda; class Insecta; order Hymenoptera; family Platygastridae; genus Platygaster; species Platygaster equestris. The sequence continues at coordinate 16,019 of JAPYZK010002240.1, read as the reverse complement.
ACCTTGATGGTTAACCCTGAAAGTTGAGGTTTGACACTCAAATTGAGAGGTCGAAATAACCCTGAAGCCGAGAGAAATTTCCGAAATTCCGAAATATTTTGACACATGAGGTTATGTTACGATATGTTATGTTATGTAACTATTTATGATTTTTACGCTATATTATGTTATGTTATGTTATTCTATGTTATGTTATGTTACGTTATGTTATGTCACTATTCTCTAACTTCCGTAAATATGCGATACAGAATCACTTATTATATCAACCAAAAAAAATACAGTAAGTGTACAGTAAGTAAAACGCTTACATACTCGTATTTCCAATAGAAAAATCAAATTAAAAAAATATTAGCAAATCCGTAGATAAAAATATGCTTCTGAAGCTTATCGATCCTACGTGAGGACGTCCGGGACGGAATAATTCAAACTTCAATTACTTTTTCCAAATACGAAAATCTTTTCAAAACGACCGAGCGCGAAAAATCTTGAAGAAAATCTTCCGTCAGGTGCGATATGGATTCGATATGCTTCGAAGGTCTATTCGATCGTGGCACGACTTATTTGTCCATGCAAAAGGCGAACGGCGCAATTACGACACGGCTTATTACTTTAAAACATGAAAAATAAACGCGCGCGTTCATGCTCTACGGACCAATTGTTCCTGAAAATGGTCACTGTTTCCGATCATGTATGGTAGAATCCTCATCCGATTCTGACTTCCAAATTGAACATGATATCATGAATGTTTGTACTCACTCATTAAGTCCTATAATCTTCCTTCGTTGATTTTTTTTTTTTTCTCGCTGAATGTAGAAGGTTCACTAAACTGCTCTCTCTTTATTTATCCCTTCTCCTTGAATTGATCTGCAAGCATTTAAAGAATACGTTTGCGTAAATGAAGAGGAAACATATCTTCAATTATTAATTATTGTCACCATTTTATACTGACAATGTCATCATTTTGACAATTTTTCAGGATTCAGATGAGTCATCAAAACTTTGTTAGAACAATGAAATTGTCTTGTAAATTTCAATTTAACGATGTCATCGTTTTCCGTGACGATGACATCAATCGTCATCAACAATGATTCGTGTTTTATTTCTAAATCACATTTTTTTCCACATAAGTTGATAGAATTCGACCTATTTTCAATGAAAGGGCGATTTTGCATAAAAAGGTTACCCTTCTACCCCGCCGTTTCACCGCACAGTTTTTTTTTTCAATTGAAGAATCGGATAATAACAAGGGCATGGAAATAGGACGTGAGAGATCAAACGGCGCGATTTAATTAGCGAGTTGGAAAGAATCTTAAAAAAACGCATCAACTGAATGCACGTTGATGGCGTATCGATTTCCCAGGGCGCTAGTTACGTGATGTTCATTTACTTTTGCGGTCGAGAGTTCTATCCTTTTAGTTTTTACAAGTTAAGGACAACCAAGATAATTTTAACCCTGGGGCAGGTGCGAAAACCCCCCCCCCCCCCCGGAAAAATAGGCTTTTCGAACGTATAAATAAATCAAAAGAGGCCAAGTACATAAGCATATGCTCGGAAGGCTGAACCCCCCATTTTAGGTCCAGGGAACCAAACTTTTTGTTGATCAAATTTAGTTGACTAAGGTAAAACTTTTTATAGAGTCGAGTAGAATTTTATCATTTTCTTAAAACGAGTGAGGTTTAGTGCAATAAAAAATTTTGTAATCTTTGATTAACTTTTGTTACAATATGAAAAAATTTTCAGTTTTACGCAAATGACATTTCGTTCGGTTTTACTAAGTGTCTTTAAATTTAGGATTCATGTAATCATAATCCACGTGTTGCCAGAGAAATAGTAGTTTTCCAACGAATGCAGAATAACTTTTTTTTATGAATGTGAAGTTTGCAAGACGAGTCGAAGGCGAGTTTTGCGATCACATTCGTAAGAAAAGCTATTCTATTAGTTGAGGATACTATTTTCTACTACAAGGACCGAAAAATACACTCGAAGTACCAATTTAGAGGTTAAAGTGCGCGAAAAAATTTGTGTTACCACATGCGTATGATTCTCGCGTTTTTTAGTACCTGCGGAGCAGTCCTAAAGTTCCGTTTTTCGAGCGATGCTTGCGCCGCGGGATAAAAAACCTACTTTCAGTCTCTAGGGCAAAAAAGCATAGTTTTTTGCTATTTTACCAAGTGTCCTTAAATTTAGAGTCCAAGTAATCGTAATCCACGTGTTAACAAAGGAATAGTCGTTCTCCAACGAATGAAGGATGACTTTTTTTATGAATGCGAAGTTTGCAAGACGAGTCGAAGGCGAGTTTTGCGATCACATTCGTAACAAAAGCTATTCTTTATTAGTTGAGAATATTATTTTTCACCACGAGGACCGACAAATATATTCGAAGTACCAATTTTGAGGTTAGAGTCGCGCAAAAACATTTTTTTACCACATACGTATTTTTCTCGCGTCTTTTAATACCTACGGAGCGTTCCTAAAGTTCCATGTTTCAAGCGATGCTTGCGTCGCGGGACAAAAAACCGACTTATCTCTAGGGCAAAAAAGCATAGTTTTCTGCAATTTCACCAAGTGTCCTTAAATGTAGAACAAAAAACAAAAAACCTACTTTTAATCCCTAAAAAATATCGTTCATACCAAGGGGCAGAAGTTAGACTTTCACTCAATCGATAGGTACTCGTGACCAATACGTCGATCACGTCAAAAAATCCAACTTCTGCCCCTTGGTGCGAAATATACTATTGTTGTGGTAGAATTACATTTTTCCAAAACCCAATTCCACTCTCATCATAAAACCCGAAGAACTCCACCGAAACCTCCAGATCTCCTAAATCCCGGAAAAATCAGTGCTGAAAATTGCACGTCAAGGCTTGACAATTTCCCGCGCTTCGTCAGCAAAAGTATCTGTATTATTTTCCGCTCTAGCTCTCGATGTATTTCACGACTGAAAAGTCGGTTGGGTAAAAATCCCCCCTACGTCAGTCCTTCTCCCCGTTTCTCTCTTCATTCTCGCTCATTCGAAAAAGGCTCATTTAGAATTCACTTTGAATTTGTTTGATATCTTTTTCCCGAGTCGACTTGCTTGGGATCAAATAAGCCGGGACAGCGTGCAGCCGAGGCTCGAATTTCCTCCCCCCGTTCCGCTTAAACCCGTCTCAAGAATGAATTCCGTGCCCGGGGTTGGAAGTCGCGTAACGACCAAGCCTTGTGCTTTGGTCAAATCGATAGAACGCCTCGACATTACAGCGCTACTTAAATCCACAATCGGGGGATGATTTGCTCGCGAGTGATTTTCTCATTGGCCGGCTTTAGTCTGGATCTCGATATTGCTGTTCGAGTGGGAATATTGAATGTCAAGAATTTATCGAGTCGATGCTACTGGAAATATGGGGTAGTCAATTTTCCAGGAGAAACGTAATCGAATCGAAATCGAGTCCAATTATTGCTAGTTTCTCGAAGTTATTAAAGTTTTAGAAACTTCAGTCATTATGACATATGGAAGTAAAATATCATAATCGCGGTATTCCTCCCATCTCTGCCACTCTTTTGCAATTCAACTTGTGGTGATATTTTAACGATGTCACTGCATAATGGATTCCTCGAAAGTTTGTTGCATAATTAAAAGTTCTGAATGATTCTGTGGAAGTTTTAACAATCATTGCGAAATATTCGAATTCTAGATACAGTTTGTGTTGAGTTCACTCGACTAGAATGGAAGTCTTCTTGAGTGAAGGACCCCATGACAAGAGAAATCAGAAACTGTGCAAACGCGTTTGCACGAAGTTGGCATGAAAATTATTCTATCGGGGGATACGGGGATTTTTTTACTGACAGTCGTCATGATGTGACGAAAAACTTCATGACACACGTCATTTCAAAAGACTAATACTTCAAATGGATACAATCTCGAAAATTCACATAATTGAGTAACATTTACCATTACTCTTTAAAAAGCCAAAGGCTCACATCGAGCATCACAAATCGAGGTAAGAAATTCATTCATCTTCCATAACGCATTTAAAGCGGACAAAATTGCGAATGCAGAAAACCGGGGGTGAATTTAACGTAAGCTTGTTGCCGCGTTGGGAAAGTTCCGTGGCGATACTTGAAATGGGATTGAATAAATGGGAAAAAGGAGTGGAATACGCGAAGGCGAACTGAGAAAAAAGTTGCATTGCAGAAAAGCGTTGATGTATTCTTCTCCCGCGTTTGTTGCAAAAGCTCTTATATTCGAGCAAAAATGAGATAAGGAGCAATTTAGCGCATAAATGAAAAAATATTGAGAAAAATTGCGGGATGGATGGAAATAATGGCTGGCAGAAGTGGCTATTAAAAAATCAAAAGGAACTATTCAGTAGTCAATTGAACTACAACTATGCAGTTTAATTGATGCCACTTACTACTAATGTTCATAAATATAAATAGTCATTTGTTCAATGATGTAAAACTGTGTGCTATTTGATGTTTTTTGTCATTTACACTTATTAGACCATTTGAGTACTTAAAATTGTCCGTTTTTTTCCAATTTTGAATTCATGTTCGAATTAGTTCAGAATTTTCCACAATTTTTCGAAAAAATGGAAGTACAACAAATAGTCAAAAATTTATCGTATTTATGAATCTTTAATATTTGGACTCGCCAGAAACCTTAACGGATTGTATTGGTATTTGAGGTTATGTAAAGTATGTTCCACGTGTTCGATGAATGCCTTCACCTATCGATATATCGATTCTGCATCTCGGGTATATCTATACGTATATATCATATGATAAATTTCGAGCGATCGATATATTTCGATGTATCGATAGGTGGAGGAATTGATGGAACATATTGTACAATATTAATTTCACGATTCAAGTGACAAGCACTTAAAAAAATTTTGTTTACTTACATCAAAATGATGGAAATAAAAATTAAAAATTGTAAAATCGATAACTTTTTACGCATTTACGTTCGGACAACAGTCTTTTAAATAGAAAATTTCTAGCTTCTACTGATTCAAAATCCGCAAACACGTCATAATTGCAAAAATTCTGAAAATGTCTATTCACTGAAATTCGCTTAGCGAAAATTTTCCGCTTGGAATAGCACGCAAAAAGATTCTTTCATTTTCGTTTCGACACTGTAAACGATATTCCAATCCTGGCGGTGTAAAAACGAGTGAAAAAGTATCGTAAATATAAAACTTCATTTAAGCATGGAGATAAGCTGTTTATGTTTGGGTAATGCATGCGGAATGCTCACCACGAAATGAAAAAAAATTTTCGCCGAGGACGTTGAAAACGACGCGTCGAAGGTTTTTTGGTCGCCCAAGTGTGAGTTACGTTGCTGAAGCTCGGAAACAATGACCTTTGGGTGAAAAACTGTCGCCCGAGTCGGTTTAGTGCAGATAAATCAAGCATTGTTATTATGCTTCATTATCATTTTCTTCGAATCAGAAACAGTCAAGTGCTACTGATTCTCAGGAACTATTGAATTCACAATCTTTAGTTCTAACAAGCGAAATCCTCAAGGTTCTTTATATTTCTTGATAATACTTCTCGAAGTACTAGAATTCAGAACAATGAAATTTTTCTATTGAAAATTACACAAAGTCTAACTTTACCAAAAAACATCGAAAAATTTGTTACCCCCTCAAACTTGTACAATTCGGAAAAATTTTCCAAATACAATCAACTTATATCCATCAAAACTCGGAAAAGCAAAATGAAGGAGGTTAAACCTTCCATTGTCCTACTTTTCAACCTCTTCGATTTTGCAATTCTCTCATTTTCAAATAACGAACCCATTCGTTTTCCGTTTTTTTTTTTATCATCTTGAACTACTGAAGCCGACATCGGGATGGAAACGTGACAAAAAAAGTCAACATCGTTTTTCTATGGTGAACAATAATTTTGCCGTAAATCGGTCAGTTCGTCTCCAGCTTTTCTTCTCGAGCGTCGAGTTATTTCGCTTCCAGCACGTTTCGCACTCGCATTTGAATTTTGATTGTGAGGAAGAAAAAAAGGTGTCGAATAGTATTTTTAACTGCGAATTCGTCTCGGACGTTCAAGAAGTTTTGGAAGAAAAATTATTTTCTCCATTCTAACCTCAAAATTGGTACTTCAAATGTATTTTTCGGCTAGCATGAAGAAACACATTCGTTACTTATTGACAATTATATTTCATATCAATCTAACACTGTGTTAACATTTTTAATACCTGAAGAATTGTCACTTTCATTGAAAATTTATTGAGTATCAAAAATATGAACAAATCATTCAATGAATCTTATGGTACATCGTTGATAGGATATACTTAATAATTACGTGATGATTATATCAGATTTTGAATCATTTATAAACATGTCTACGTCTTTTTGACTTTCACCCTGACTTTATCATACTTCGCGATCTGTGTCATTTATATAATAATTTTATTACTCTTTTTACATTGTTGTCCTATGCAAAAATTCGGACATTTCATTACAAGATTCTCAACGTAACATTAATTAATTTATCGATAATTGAGTTTGTTTACATAATAAGTTTATCCAAAGTGAAGCTTCACGAAAAATGGAGTACTCAACAATTTTCCACTTTTTCCCCCCTTGAAATTCATAATTGAGTCAATACTGAAATTTAATCAGAACACGAGTAGAATTTCAGTAAGCTGTAATTAGTTCAAGTTTATACATTTCGTACTTGTCTGAAATCACGACTCCAGCTAAAATGATCGACAAATCAAAAAGTTTGGCAAGTTCAAAATCATCGATTAAAAATTCGTTGATGAAAAAAAATAAAAAAAATCTGTTATTAATCCAGAAAGCACCAAACACACTTTACATACTCAAATGTTCCAACCGAAAAAACGTCAAAACTCAAACCCAATCTAATCCAAATCCAAAAATCCGCTATTTAAATTCTGTTCCAGACCCGCAAATGGAGGGAGCGTCACCTAAGAAAACCGACCAACCAAAACCAAGTTCGTGAAGTGTAAAAAAATGGCGCGTCTCGCAACGGGTGACGCGTTGTGTTTTTTCTTTAATTTTTTTTTTCGCAAAACAATGTCGCGTGCGTCTCATCGTCAGTGCGAGAAAACGATTCTTCGCGAACAAAACTTGAACATGTCGCGGTCTAAGAATACGAAACCTGATTGACTGCACTAAATTTAAACCTAAATAACACTAAAAGCTCCATTTAACCGACTGTGATTTCGAAAAAAAAAAGTAACGGGAATTCCGTCGAAGACTGAAAAGCAATCTCGGAACGCGCGAAAACGGACGCTTTTCCGGTCGGGAAATGACGTTTTGCGCCGATTGGGAATATTTTACATCGGGAGTAAAGAAAGCGCGGAAAACGTGCACGCGCTCGGTTCTGTCATTAACGCGATGTGCATTATCGCGAAGCACGCTCGAAAGAAACTGCGAGGAACGAAGATAAAAGTGATTACAATGCGCGGCGCTGATTTGGTGCCAGTTCCGAAGCGAAGCCGAGAAATCGATTGGCATCGTGAATAGAAAAAACGCAGGACGGGAATTCGGGGCTCGGGTTTTTCCAGGTAATTAACTCTTTTTGAAGACAATTAAGTGATCGTTCGGTTTTTGTAGGGTTTTTTGAGTTTTTTGTGTGCGAGGGAAGTTTTTATGGCTGGTAAAAAAGTGTTGGTGGGGATTTTGAGTTTTTGGAAATTTTAGGAGTTTATGTTTCATAATCCAAAATGAGAGAGTTTTATGGGTTTGGGATGTTGATTCGAAATAGTTTTTTTTTCTTTTTTTTTGTGTGAAATAATATAGGAACTAGAAGGATGTTAGGAAAGTTTGATTTTTCGGACTTTGAAACTTTACAAATTCAATACAATTCAATACAAAAAAAATTCATAAATCCATAATTTTGTACATTATGTTTGAATGAAAAAAAATTAATATTGATTTTTTTTACCTATTTATTAGATACACACACATATATTTGGAGTAATTTTATTTTACTATTGTAAATATGATATGAAATTACCTTTAGACAAATTTGAGAATCGAAAATTTTTGAATTGGAATTGAAAGTTTATATACCCAAAAAATGAAAAACTGGAGCTAGGAGATTTTTCTTTTTCTACTTTTCAATTTGGATATCGATATTCAAAAACTCAAAATGTTGGTGTTTTTGAGTTCATGAAAATTTCAGAAATTTATGTTTCATAATCCAAAATGAGAGAATTTCATGGTTTCGAGATGATGATTCGGTATTTTTTTTTTGTAAAATAATATACAAACTAGAAGGATTTTAGGAAAGTTTGATTTTTCGGACTTTGAAAATTTGAAAATTCATCAATCCATAATTTAGTATATCATGTTAAAATGATAAAAAAAATTAATTTTAATTATTTCTTACTTATTTATTAGATACAAACACAAATATTTAGACTCATTTTATTTTTTAATTGTAAATATGATACGAAATGACCGTTAGACAAATATAAGAATCGAGAATTTTTGAATTGGAACTATAAGTTTATATACCCAATAAATAAAAAATGGAGCTAGTAGATTAGAGGTTTTTTCATCTCGATGTCGATATTCAAAATTCAAAATGTTGGTGTTTTTAAGTTTCTAGAAATTTTAGAAATTTATGTTTCATAATCCAAAATAAGAGAATTTTCTGATTTTTGGATGTTGATGCGGAAGGTTTTTTTTTTTTTTTTTTTTATAATATACAAACTGGAAGGATTTTCATAAAATTCGATTTTTCGGACTTTGGAACTTTAAAAATTCATCAAGCCATAACTGTGTATATGATGTTTTCGAATGATTTCATCATATATTAATCAATGATTTGACAAAAATGAAAAAAAAAATCAATGGTTATCATTTCTCACCTATTGATTACATACACACACGAATATTTGAAGTAATTTTATTTTTTAATTCTAAATATGAAACAAAATGACCCTTCGACAATTAAATTTGACAAAATTTGACAATCGAAAATTTTTGAATTGGAACTGTAAGTTTATATACCCAAAAAATAAAAAAATGGAGCTAGTAGACTAGAAGTTCTCTAATTTCGATGTCGACATTCAAAAATTCAAAATGTTGGTGTTTTTGAGTTTCTGGAAATTTTACAATAGAAATTTATGTTTCATAATCCAAAATGAAAGAATTTTATGGTTTTTGGATGTTGATTCTGAATAGTTTTTTTTTTTTTTTTGATAATATACAAACTGGAAGGATTCTCATACAATTCAATTTTTTAGACTGTAGAACTTTAAACATTCATAAATCCATAATTTTTTATATCATGCTAAAATGGCAAAAAATTAACGTTTATTATTTCTTACCTATTTATTACACACACACACACACACGAATATCTGGAGTAATTTCATTTTTCAATTGTAAATATGATACAAAATGAGCCTTCGAAAATTTGACAATAGACAATTTTTGAATTGAAACTGTAAGCTTATATACCCAAAAAATAGAAATCTAGAGATTGGAAATTAGAGCTTTCCCAATTTCAATATTAGAAAATTCAAAACTTCCTAGTATTGAAACTCTCAAATTATCAGAAAAAGCTCTGATTATCACCAAGTTCAACCAAAGTATAAAAAAAAAGAATGCCCATGTAAACTCTTAGCCCAATCCATTTTTCGTACGTTTTTGTGCACCCACGCGCTTATTCCGAAACGCTCAAGAAAAAGAGGAGTTTGTTCTCCAAGTTTCCGCCTCGTAATTTCGAGCGAACATTTCGCTCGCAATACGAAACAGTCGCAGAAACTTTTCCGCCCTTCTACTCGCTCGTGTTTTTCGCGAAAAGTTCGCGAGGCGAGAATAATTTATCGTTTTTTACTCGCCCCGTAACCACGGATATTGATTTTTTTATCGCCATAGTTTCTTCTCGGGACAATTTTGGAAAAACTTCGAGTTTGTTTTGTTTCATGTTGGCAAGTTAACTTTCTGGCGATTGAAGAAGTTTGCACAGCAGGAAATTGTCGAGAATTATTTTATTCTCTAGAACATTCATTTGGTACTCTTGCGATATTTCGAAAATTATGTACATAAAGTTGTCACTTTTTTGAGCTTCGAAGTTTTTCCAAGGACGTAGCCAGAAATTTCGTTCGGGGGGAGCTGAGGTGATTTTTACTCGAAATTAATTCAACTATTTCAAAAAGTAAAATGTTATTATCAAATTATGAAAATTTCTGAAATTCTCGGAGTTTTCAATACTTTTTGATATTTCTGAAATTTCCAAAATCTTTGAAATGATTGAAAGGGTCGAAATTCTCTAGACTTTTGAAATTCTTGAAATACTGCAAACTTTGAAGATTTGCCAAATTATTTAAAATCTTTAAATGTTCGAAATGTTCAAAATAATCAAGTTGCTCGAAGTTTCAGAAATTCGTTGAATTTTCGGAATTTCAGTAATTATGGAAGTATTGTAACTTTTCAGAATTTTCAAAACTTTTCCAAATCTCTAATATTTCTGGAATTCTCAAATTCTGAAAAGTTTGAAAATTCCTAAGAGTTTGAAAATTTTCCAAATCCCCTAAACTTTGAAATTTATCAAAATAATCGAAAATTTTGAAGTACATTAAAAATGTTCCAACTAAGCAAAAGTTTCTCAAAATTTCAGAAACTTGTAAAATTTTTACAATTTCAAGAATTATGAAAACTGCCTTAATCCATAATATTTTGTAAACTTTTTTCAATCTCTGAAATTTCTGGAAATTTTCAAAATTCTGAAAAATGTCAAAATACTAAAAACTTTCCAAATTCTCTGAATTACTCAAAATCTCGAAATGTTCCAAATCATCAAGTTTCTCTACAGGTGAAAAATTCGTAAAATTTTCGTAATATCAAGAATTATGGAAGTATTTCAAATTTTCAGAATTTTCGAAACTCTTACAAATCGCTGAAATTTACGATATGAATTTCTCGAACTTTTTAACATTCTAATAACTTCCAAAATCCTCAAAATACTTCAAACTTTAAAAATTCTCAAAATTGTTAAAAATCTTGAAATGTTAAAAATATTCCAAATTATTGAGTTTCTCTAAACGTCAGAAATTCGTAAAATTCTCGTTATTCCAAGAATTATAAAAATATTGTGAATTTCCAGAATTTTGAAACCTTCTTCAAAATTTCGAAATTTTCAAAATTATTGAAATTTTTCATACTTTCAAACCCCTAAAAACTTGTAAAATCCTCGAAATCCCTCAAACCTGACAATTCCCGAAAATGTTAAAAATCTTGAAATGTTGAAAATGTCCGAAATTATCAAGTTTCTCGAAAACTTTGATACTCGTGAAAATCAGAATTGTTCAAATATTTTTTTCGAAATATACTTTTTTGCAATGTGCTAGATTTTTCAAATTTTCCAGCATTCTTTGTTCAGATTCAAAATTTTGCACGATTCTATATTTCTGAAGCCTGAAAACTTTCGGAAACAAATAAGAAAATTCAATACATTTCAGTAATAAATGTACTGTGTTCAGTAAACAAAAAAATACATTCAAAATCATGTCTAACGCACTTCTACTCAGCTTTTCCGGAAACTGAAGTAATTAGCCTACGTTTTTCATTATCCCAAATTTCGGGTCAAATTGTTGCATTTATTAGACAAAATCACGTGCTCACCATATTCCGAAATCTTCGTTGTAGAGCGTCCGTTAAGACCAGGAAAATCATGATTTCCCGATTCCAAAAAATATGCGTGATGGAAATTTGAACGCGCATCCCGATGTTCGGTGCGCGATTGTCGGGGCATCCGAAAATGCAGCAGCGTCCTGACGGGGTGATCTAGGCACGTAAAATGCGCGAGTTGAACGCCACCGCGTGTGCTGCAATGTACGAGGCCGTCGAGTGGTTGGGACCGATGAACATTATCATCCTATGCTTTTTGGCCGTCGTCAACGTGCTTATGGTAAGAGCTGAACGATTTTTTGGCGTCGACAACTCAAACCTGAAATCATTGGAAATTCCAAAAATTCAAATGATTGTACTAAAATGTTACTTGTCGATAAATGTCGAAATTTTTTCTGTCTTTCCAGAACCTCCAACCACTTTTTGAATTAATTTTGTGTATATTCGATGGAATTGATTGTCAATGGGTTGATAATAATTTCATGGTTTAATTGATTTTTATTCGATTTACCCACTCAATTTTTGGCAATTTAATGTTTGTTGCGAAAAAAAAGGTTTTGTTTGTTTTATTTTTTTCTCGCGAAAAACATTCGATTGCCAAAAATTGAGTGGTTAAATCGAAAAAAAAAATCAATTAAACCATGAGTTCTTCAAAAACTTTTATTTTTTAATTGAAAACTAAAATTTTTATATCCTCGAACATTTTTTCTAGCATTCTTTAGAACAAAATAATCGACACGTATTTTTTTTATGATATTTTTTTTCGAGTTATGGTTTTTTAAATCTTTTAATTTGAAAAAAAAAACGGAAAATCTCAATCGTCGATTATTCAAAAAATTATCAAGGAAAAAAACTCCTGATAATAAATATATATAACTAAAATATATATAAATATATATAACTAGAGAACTTCGCTCGCCAACTTCCTTTCACTTTTTCATTATTTTTCGACCAAGTAGCTTCGAGTGGTAAATCTTTTTGGCTGGTTGGAAATCAATGGGAATCAATGCAAAATCATTTAAAATTGATGGGGATCGTTTGGAATTAATAGGAATTGATGAAAATCGAGAAAATCTCATCATAATTGATAAGAGTCGATGGAAATTGATGGTAAATAAATGAAAATCAATATATATTCTTGGGAAAAAAATTAAATTGATGTGAATTGATAAAAATATACAAGAATTGATAGGAAGTGATGAAAATTGTTGGTCATTGGTGGGAATTGATGAGTTATCGACAGAAATTGATGAAAATTGACGAAAGTTGATGGAAATCGATTTGAGTCAATGGGAATCAATGGAAATTAATGGGAATCGATAATAAGAATTAATACAAATTGAAAAAAGTCAATAGAAATCGATGGGAACTAATGAGATGAAATGGGAATTGATAGAGATCAATGAGAATCAATAGGAATTGATAAATATTGATAGGAATGATGGAAACCGATAGGAAGGAATTTGAATCAATGATGGTTGTTGAAAATCAATAGAAATTGATAGAAATCAATAGATATTCATGGAAATCAATGAGAGTTGATGGGAGGAATTGATGGGAATTGGTGGGAATCGATAGGTCATAAATAGGAATTAATGGGAATCGACGGGAATTGATAGGGTTAATGGGAATCGATAGGAGTTGATTGAAATTTATGGGCATTGATAAGGATCAATTTGAATTGATGAGAATTTACAACAATCGATAAGAAATGATATTAATTGATGGGAATTGACGAGAATTGATGGGAATGAATAAGAATCAATGGAAATGGATGGAGATCAATGAGAATCGATAGGAATTGATAGAAATGGATAGTAATTGATGGAAATCGATAGGAAAGAATATACATTAATTATGGTTGATGGTAATTAATAGGAATCAATAGAAATTCATGTGAATCAATGGGAGTTGATGAGAATCGACGGGAATTGATAGGGTTAATGGGAACCGATAGAAGTTGATTGAAATTGATGGGCATCAATAAGGATCAATGTGAATTAATGGGAATCGATAACAATCTATAGGAAATGATAGAAATTGATGGGAACTGATGAGAATTAATGGGAATTGATAAGATTCAATGGAAATTGATGGAGATTACTGAAAATCAATAGGAATTGATGGAAACCGATAGAAAGGAATTTGAATCAATGATGGTTGATGGAAATAAATGGAAATTAATAGGAATCGATAGAAATTCATGGGAATCAATGGGAGTTGATGAGAATCGACAGGAATTGATGGGAATCGATAGGTCATTAATAAGAAAAGAATTAATAGGAATCGACGGGAATTGATAGGGATAATGGGAATCGATAGTAGTTAATGGAAATTGATGGGCATCGATAAGGATCAACGTAAATTGATGTGAATTTATAAAAATCTATAGGAAATGATGATCATTGATGGAAATCGATGGGAATCGATGAAAATCGATGGGAATCAGCCGAAAATCATGGGAATCAAACGCAAATGCATACGTTGTAACGTTACTTGAAAATGAAATACCAATCAACAGCTTTTTGATAATTTTTCAAGATCGCTGGGAATATACTGGTCATTTACGCAGTTTATACGAATATCAAGCTCAGGCACGTCACGAATCTGTTCATTTCGAGCCTTGCAATAGCCGATCTCATGATAGGAATCGCAGTTCTTCCGTTCAGCGCTACAAGGGAGGTTTACGACGTGAGTCATTAATATTTCAACTGTTTGATGTTTACACGCCCCTCAAATTGAGCGCTTATTTGACTATAGTCGTGATGTAGTATGTACGATTTTATCGATGGATAGAAAATTTTCATTTTATGAACAATATTTATAGAAAGCAGTCCTTAAAATGAATGTATATATCATTTTTGGAAGACTTTTTGCAGTTTTTAGAATCATCTTTTCAATGACTGAATTGAAATTTCGGATTTCGAACTTCATTGGATCGTGAAAATTGAAATGATACGAATTCTTTCGAGTCTTGATGAAATTTGGAAAAACTTCCTTTATTTCTTTTACATAACATATCGTACATTTATCTCAAAAAATTTTTTCATTTTACCGAGAAGGTATGGATTTTTGGTGACATCTGGTGCTCCGTATGGCTGGCTGTTGATGTTTGGATGTGCACAGCTTCCATTTTGAATCTCTGTGCCATAAGTCTGGACAGGTACTTGGCAGTCACAAGACCAATCAGTTATCCTCAGGTGATTTCTAATTTTTCATCCGAAAAAATTTTCGTTGTCAATCGAGTTTAGGAAAGTCGGAAAACATAACATTTCCTACATTGACTCATTTAACGAGCTTTTCCCATCCCCAACTCGTAAATTCCATCACACACTTAAATTTTACGCAAGAAGACATTGGCCTACATCACTAAAATTTCTGAACCCAGATTAAATGTTCACGTACAGAGAAGAATGTCTCACTTTCCGACTCTTTTCGAATTTTTTAGATTAGACTATACATTACAAATAACATTATTTGTTCGCAGATCATGTCCCCAAGAAGAGCCAAACTTCTCGTCGCAACAGTTTGGATTTTGAGTTTCGTTATTTGTTTTCCCCCATTGGTAGGATGGAAAGAGGAAAAGGTACAGAAACCAAGTTTTCCAATTAACAACAAACTTCGGAAACGAACTCACAATCAGTTTCATACAACAATGCCGATGAAGAATCGTAATAACACTTTCGGAAAAAGTTGAATGTCAGATAAATCGGTGGCATCAAAGTTTTGAAGTAAATGAAATCCTTACATAAACTTTGAAGAGTTTCCGATCTGACTCATGATATCAGTTTTTGCCATCTGACATTCAAAAACAACTTTTTCTGGCTATGAACACTGTCCGAAATTGACTTTAAATTTCCGCAGGCGTTTTTTCGGATATACGTTACACTTTCCGACAGCGCGAACACGAAATCCGGAATATAAACGTTTCATTTGGCGAAGTTCGAGCCGAAACTTCTTAATTGCCTCAATTAACGCAAATCGAGTGCTTTGATCGTGTTTTCCAACTTTTACCCCTGATTGCAGTCTGAGCCATTAAGCAACGTGACGTACGGCGGTCAAAGTGGCTCGTACAATTCCACGGTTATCATCGTCCCCATGGAACCCTGCCCGTGGATCTGCGAACTCACCAACGACACCGGTTACGTCGTTTACAGGTCAGATTTTTTCAATGTTACCATAGTAATGTCTCAAAGTGCGTTGAGTGAACGTTGAAAAATGTTCCGTTTCTGAAATTACTATGGTCATCGCAGAATGTACAATATTGCACGGACGGTCCACCGGTACAACGACTTATAGTAAAATATCAGATGATTCCATACTAAATGTTATAATAATAATTTTTTTTACACATGCACAAAAATGGGTCTTTTTCACGCATGAAATGCGGGCGCAAAATGGCATTTT
>JAPYZK010002239.1:0-15667 GCA_030522785.1 Platygaster equestris | reverse complement strand
AAGTAGACATTTCAAGCATACCAACTGAAATGCTACGCCTCTTCCACATGTAAACATGCTTCTACGATTAAGCGGTGTAAACGCAGTACATTATGATGTCCCATCGCGTAGTAGGAACTAGAAAAAAAAACCTACGAACGCTGTCAGGAACTCCCTCGAAAAATTCAGCCTAAACGCCCTAAACTTTACTTCGCGTACAGTTTTCAACGAGGTAGGCGGCGCTGTAGTCTCTTCCTTTTGCAGTGCTCCGAAATGTGAATTGAACAATGTGAAAAAGTGTTCAATTACACAAATGTGACAGATCAGAAAATACATGAAATAAAAAATACATGAAAATTCTAAAATCGATAAATTGTAAACTTAAATGATAGATTTTTAATCGGCAACGTATGAAAATTAAAAAGCATATATCATTAATTGAAAATTCTGAAAATCAATTATTTTTTAAGGCTTCAAAAATGAAAGTTATATAGGAAAATTTCATGAAGACTTTTGTGGCCTTTAAGTTAGAAAGTTCGAGTTATTCAGTTTTTTTGTGGGAATTTCTGTTTTTCATCTTGTGAAATTTTCGAATTTTCAAAAAGTTATTCCGAATAGTTTTATTCGTACATTATGTTCAAGTTTATCATTCAAAAAGCATGTACGTATGCATAGAACACTGTCAAGTACGCTATGCAAGTTACGAGCGTATTTGAATTCACCGCTTAACTAGACTACCCTCTCTTCTCATGACGTTAGTTCCATCACTCATTTCAACGTCCCAGAGGGCGCGGATCCTAAAATTAACAGTTGTTAGTTGACATTGTCTCTAAATGTGCTCTTATGCAAGTTTGTGCAAGTTCCTGCACCCTGTGGAAGCCTGATCTTTCTGATCTTTCCTTTTTGATTCAATCCTGTTCAATCCTGATACACGTGTTTTCCGAACAGTCATGTAAGTGTAGTATTTAATAAAAAATCCATTATTATCCGGTATCTCTAGAATTCGAGCATTCATGCCACTAGGTTCATTTTTTGAGTGTTTTTTCCGCGTTCTTGTTTTCAAAATATGGTTTCGCATGGACATATAGGCCATCATCGTTCACGTTTGCTTACATTTGTTCATGGCCCCGTACTTTGTTATAAACGCAGTAAATGCAATAAATTCTCTGCAATTCTCGATGCCTAATTTTTATGGGTTACTCCAGGTTACTCTATACAACTGTCTGTAGGAAGTAAGATGAAAGACACCATTAAAAGTTCGGACCAAACATAACCTAAATTAAGGCGAAATTTTTATATTTGAAAGAGTTGATATCATTGAATTAAGAAAATTGGGTTTAAGATATGGAATGAAAATATTTGTAAATGTGTACCCCTAAAATTTAGATATTTGGTACTTTTTAACTTTCAATCCTTTTAAGTAATTCGATGTTTTCGGTGAATGACAATTTTATTCTATGAATGACAAATTAAAAAATGAGTAGAGAACATTCCTCATCGAAAATCCGAAATATTGTAGGTAGGTTAAAAATTCTATTAATGTGATTTTGATTTAGTGAATGAAAATTTGAAGATCGAGAGCAAAGTTCAAGATGTAGTTTCTTGAATAACAGATTATAAATCTATATCATCTTGATACTTAATTTTAAAAGATGATACTTAATTTTAAAAGATTAGATAGAAGCCTGGGTAAAAACTATGTTTGGAAAACTGAAGTATAAATAGAAAAAAGAATTGTTAAAATACTGGAAATGATGAATTTTTTTCCATAGTCCAAGTCCATAAAACTAATATTTTTAATTGCAAATTTTGATTGATATGTTGAAAACTGAAATATATTTCTCCATTAAAACTTCTAAATTTAGTGACTTATTATCCAAACAGTCGTAAAGTCCAAGTATCAAAAGGAAGCATATTTTAAAAATAACAAAACACAGTAATATAATTTTAAATTTCATGAATTAAAATGGATAACCTTTTCATAACAATTTTTAGTAAACAAAAATGAAAATTAAATTGAGTCAAGTTTGAAAATGATCATAATTTACAATATCTGTCCTTTGACAATGCAGTAAACACTGTTCAAATTCTCTTATTTTGATTACTCTATTTAATGTTCCCAAATTCTCAGAGAAAAATGAATCTTCTTTTTTTTTTCAAAGGGCCATTGAATCGAAATTTCATTGAAAAAAATTGATATTTCCAACGATGGTTTTCAATAAAAAAAAAGTACAGACATCAAATTAAATATTTGTATTATTTTTGCAGCATGTTGATGCCAAAAAAGAACCGACTCGCCATTTATGAGCACCTCTTTAAAGAAGGTGTGATGGTTGCCAAAAAAGACACTCACTTGCCAAAACATCCTGAGTTGGAAAATGTCTCCAACTTGGAAGTGATGAAAGTGATGCAGGTATATCAACTTGATTTGTCCTTTTTATGAAAAAAAGACAAATTACTTATTAAGATTACAATATAAATATAATAATATTACATATAAAGCTCTTGATAAGACATAAATTGCATGTATTTATTCAACATTCAGGAAAATTAAAATGCAGAACGCGTGACCTTCTTACTGAATATTCCTATTGAAAACAATTTCTTAATTTCTCACTTTAATTTTATCTATTCTAATTTTTGAATGAAAAATGAGTTTTTTTAAATTCATTACAATTTTTATATTCTTCAATAATCACTTTTGTTGATAAAGGAATCAATTTTGTCAAATTAATGATTCACTTCCTTACTATTTTCGTAATTCACTGTTACCTAAATTGATTCTAATGTATGCAATTCCATCAACTTCCAGAGTTTGACTTCGCGTGGCCACGTGAAGGAACAATTCGCCTGGCGCCATTATTACTGGTCCCTGACAAACGAGGGCATCGAATATTTGAGAGGTGTGTTGCACCTGCCTCCAGAAATTGTGCCTGCCACCCTGAAAAGGCAGGCGAACACTGGCACAGCAAGGCCGAGACCCTCTGCTGGACCTCGAGGAACTGAATCCTCCCGACCTGCTGAAGATCGTGCAGGATACCGTCGCGGACCCGGTGGACTTGACAAAAAAGGCGATGTTGGCCCAGGTGCGGGTGATTTGGAATTCCGTGGTGGCTTTGGTCGTGGAAAGATTGAATAAACAATTTTTACTTTCACAATTTAAATGTGTATTTATTCTTTTGGTAATACCATTATTTTATCAAATTTGAAATGCTATCGAGTGTTTCTCAACCTTTTGCAAAAATGGTTGGAAATAAATGATATTTATTTGACATTAACTGGCTGTATTTGTCTCGATGTGTTTATTTTGCTGAAAGAGTAGGGAATATATTTCCATAGTTGTTTAGGATTATTCAAAAAATTGAGAAAGATTAAAAATTGCTTTTAGGTCCAACTTACAATTTTTTAGAACTAATTCGAAGCCATGAGAACTTCGAATTATAGGTAAGTAATTATATATGTTATACATCAATATTTGTAAATTGATCCTTGACTTTGTTACATTTCATCTCACGAGTAATGTCTAGCTAGCAGAATATTTCAACTCGTGACTATAGATTGTAAGGACGTGAAAATTATGATCTGGGGAAGAAAAACATTGTATTATGAACATCGTAAGAATGTGAAACATTTTCTCGATATTCAATATTCACAAACCGAAATCAAAGTGCTATTTCGTTGAAATCATGTTGAAATTCCATGTTGTTTCAAAAGTTAAAACACGAACGCCAGGATAAGAGACGACGGCAATCGAACATTGTAATTTTTTAAGCATTGCTTCACAAACTCTCGTTCGTGAAGCAGGAGTTGAATAATAGTTGATAAACTCTCACATTATTTATGATGGGTAAAATTAAAG
Organism: Platygaster equestris; assembly: GCA_030522785.1. Taxonomy (NCBI): domain Eukaryota; kingdom Metazoa; phylum Arthropoda; class Insecta; order Hymenoptera; family Platygastridae; genus Platygaster; species Platygaster equestris. The sequence continues at coordinate 11,829 of JAPYZK010002239.1, read as the reverse complement.
GCGATCGAATTTGGTCGCCTATTCTCGGTATAAAAACTAAAAATATGTAGAATCCTGAAGGACCATACAAACAACGACTCGATTTTGCATTTCAATATATATTATTAATAATTTCTCTTAAGCAACGGAATTTTAAAAACTCTCCCTGCTAACAGATCGTCGAAGTTTTAGTAACAATGATATAGATCGGCACCAAAAGGGTTTACAAAATTCCAGGCCACCGATATATTTCCAGTATACAAAAATTTGTAGAATCTATAAAATCTTCAAGGAACATATACGTCCTGCTTTTTAAAAGCAGGTGCTGTGCACCAACAATTATTTATCAAATATCACGTATTCATCATGTATCACGAGTTTTTGGCACCATGTCGTAAATATCACACGCACACTGCAAAAAATGCGACCAACACTTTTTTTTTGATATGATGAAGTACTTTTGCCGCATTCGAATCATAATTACTCGAAATTTCATAGAAGCCGGCCTCGGCAGTTCAAGGAGCCGCACTCGCAGATTATCGTCTTTCCGCGAACGCTTCCAACGTCATAATTGTAATCCCAGGTCAATTCCGTGCCAGCTGGAATGTAATCCAGGGCAAAAAACGTGACTCTGGGAAATCGAGGGTCATGGGTGTCCACGAAAACGTTTTGGACGAATAAGTTAGGGTTGCAGGAGTGCTGAAAGAAACAATTTTCTCGTTAGATTAAAAATGAACTCAAATCAGAAATTTCTGACAATTTTTTAAAACTCTAAAAAGGTCTTCAAAGCCTTTGAAATAGATAAATTCCTGAAATTAAATATTAACAAACAATATACGTACACATAGAAACATATCGAATATTACAAGGTTGCTAGTTTTTTAAATCAAGAAAAATTGTAGTATTTCGCAACTTCTGAGTATGCAGAAAAAAAAAAACTTTTTTCTTGTGCCTCTCCTCGATTTAAATAAAACAGTACGAAATTGAAAAATTTTAATCATAATAAATATACTGAATTGAAAAAGTTGTTTGAAATAAATTTGTGGCAGAAACAAAGTCTAAAAAATGTAAAAAATCGTCTTACATTGAAGTAACGACCAACGTTTCCCTTTCTCTTTCCGTCAATGATGTACACTGATTCGTCTTTACCAAAATATTCACGCGTTGTTTTTTTCAAGACTCTTTGGATTTCCGGATGAATCTCACTATCGAATCGGATTATTTTTCGTGCATCTGTGTCACTCTCTTCACCGCTCGAGTCCGGAGTAACGCACCTTGATTCGTAACCATCTTTCAAGCTCTCCCCGCTTTCAAGAGCTTCAATGAAATCGAGCTCGGCGAAATATTCATCGCCGTCGGTTATGCCTTCTTTGTCAGCCGTCTGTTAAATACAAATTCAAGTAGTGACACGAAAATTAGAAGCACATTAAAATTTAACAATTTTTTCTGCGCCACTTTTGAGTTGTACATTTTTGCATTCGTTCAGAAATCTACGTTTCTGTTCGATTTCAATGAATGCAAGATTCTTCAAGAGATCTGAAAATACTATGTTGTCTTAGACAGGCTGGTAGATCAGTGGTTACGCTATCTGGCTACTAGTCCGTAGGGCACTGGTTCGAATCCCGGCGGTGTGTAGGAAATTTTTTCTGAGGAATTTCCTAGGAAAAAATTCCCTGATTCCCCCAAAAGTGAATTTTGGAGCTTTGTGACCGACGGGAAGAAAATGGAAAATCGAGGGATAAGAAGAACAGAGAAAAACGGGAAAAATGGTGGTAAAAAGGAGAAGAGGAGAACACACGTGACTGTAAAACAAATAGGATTCCAAGGGGGGGGGAAGAGAAGAAATGCGAAAAAGGAGGGTGAGGGGGGGGGGGGGAGGGGTCGGCGAAAGCAGCGCTGGGTCACAAAGCCACAGAGTAATGCCCAACCCCTGGACGCGGAGGGGGGATGAAAGGAAGATATAGCGGGGAAGTACACCCCCAAGGGACCAACGCGGCGCGAATGACTCAAAAATTCCCTACTCCCATTGCAGGATGGAACAGATAACAAAAAAAGGGAGTTGAACAGATAGCAAAAAGACGAAACAGTTAACAAAAAAAAGGGTTTTTTAAACAGTTACTAAAAAGATTTTGAAACGGATAATAATTGTAACATGGAAAAAGTACCAGAAAAAGAACTGTATTAACATATAAAACAATTGAGTACGCGCCCATCTCCACGGAAAAGAATTGTACCACGAGCGAAGAATACGGATAATAATGTATAAGGATTGTAAAATGTGTGTAAAGGATTGTAAATGTTAAGAAAAAGTCAAGAACTTGTAAAGAAAACAAGTATGAATAAAGACAATTATATTACTATTTCTTCTTCTCACAAATCATTGTAAATATAAAATTCTCCATACTTGAAAAACTGCATAACGTAAAAATAACATTACAAGTACGTAAAAGTACGAAATACATATTGTATAAAAAAGAACCTGTTCATTGAACAATTCTCCAGTGTACGTGGTGATGAAAGTTCCTTGAGGAATGTCGTGCGAACACCGAATGCCCCATCCTTTTTTGTTGGTTTTAAAAATTTGAAGGTTCAACGAAAGCGGGTGTTGAACGACTCGATTCAAACAAGTTTGGACGGAGCATTTGCAGTTCGAATTGCATTCAAAAATTCCGGTTTTCAAATAACCATAAAGTCGTTTGTATTTGTATCCATAATGTTCACTTTTTTTGCCCTGTAGCGTCAACTGCCAGCACTGACATTTGGTCTTGTCCTGAAAATACAATCGAATAGTTTTAAAAAATTAAGCACCCTCCAAAAAATATAATAGTGAACTAGAATTTGCAGAAAGTTCCCAACAAATTGAAGGAGCTTCCATAAATTATGTCACGCTCATCTGTGACGTTTGTGACGGGGTGGGGGAGGGGGCTTCTCGCGATGTCACAATTTTTTTTAAATTTAACATAACGCTCTATTAGACAAAATTAGTAGTGATAACTTGTGTTTCGCGCGTAATATGAAAAAAACTATGAAGGCGACTGGAAAAAAACCCTCTTCAATGAATTGATTTTCTTATGTTATTAAATTGAATTGAATACAAGAATATAGCAATTGTCCCCTTTCAAATTATATTGTGACGTGACATCAAATGTGCGACATTTTGTGTCAAAGGGGAGGGGGAAGGGATCGAAAAACGCCAAAAAATGACATCATTTATGGAAGCTCCCCTAGTAGAAAATTAAGAATGAACGAATACATTTTTCGAAATGCGATAATGCAAAAATTTTTGCATTCTCGTGTGCACATAGGGCGCACTAATAATCCCGAGTTAAGTTTTCATGGATTTTCGAACAAACTGTAGGAAAAAAAAGCGACGAGATATGTTGATTGTTGCAGCTATATAATGCACGCGGAATACGTGGGCAACGTGTTAAATTATTCATCACATCTAATTTTTAGAATTATTTAAAAAAATATGTTGATGACATTGAAAATTTTGAAAATTTAGACGTTTTGTAAATTGTGAGAATTTTGGAAATTTCAAGGATTTTGAAATCTTTGATACTTAGGAAAATTATACAGATTTTGAAAATATAAGAATACTGACAAAAAATTTCAAAGATGCTTAGAATTATTACCAAAATTTCAAAATTATGTGAGTTTTGAGGATTCCAAAGATTCTAAATAATTGAGAAAATTTAGAAAAATTGGTAAATGTGTAAAAATTTGAAAACTCAAGGGATTCAGACATCATGAAAATTTCAGCAATTATTCGGAAAATCTCGGAAATTTCGAAAACTTCAATAATTTTCAACATCACAATTTTTGGAATTTCCAGAATTTGAGAAATTCTTCAGAAAATTCAAAAAAGTGTATAAACGTTCATATAACTACCTAACTTTAGAAATTTACTAAATTTCTTGAAATTCTTGGAAAAAATTTGAAAAATTTTACTTTTTAGGAATTATGACATTTTCAGAGATCCTAAGAAATAAGAATATTGGAAATTTTGACGATTTTTGGAATTCCATAAATCCACCTAATTTTAAAAAATCCAAAAATAATGCAAATTTTGAGTATTCTGAAAATTTTTAAAAACAGAAAAATTACCAACATCCAAAAAAAATGTTTAAATATGTTATAAAATTCAAAAAATCTGGACATGCAGACATTTTGAAAATACCAAAAATTTCTATAACTTTGGACTTTGAGAATGTAGCTAGAAAATTCTTTCATATTCAAAATTTTGAAGAATTAAAAAAATTTATGAAATATAAACAAGTTTTAAAAAATGTTTAACATTTTAAGACTTTAAAAAATTTTAAGAATTCAGAATATATGGGAATGTCAGAAATTATGGAAATATCAAAAATGATAGAAATTTTCAAAAAATGAAAAATGCTTGAAATTTAGAAATATAGAAAAATATGTTGAAATTTTGAAAACTCAAATTTTATTGACGTTTCGAAGAATTGAGTAATATCGAAAAATTTTGTAAATCAAAATATTTCTGATTACTGAAATGAACTTTACGAAAATTAAATAATGTGCAAGATTTGAAACATATATATTCATCATTAATGTCTACACTTCCAAATCAGATGTAATATTCTAATAATATAGTATACAATTCATCAAGTTTTGAATTAGTGTTAAAATTTCAATAAAACATCTTCAAAAATTTCAACATGAGCTTTTTTACGAACCGTTCAACTCGCGATTATTCTGAGTAGACCATAGGGGAACGGTTTGTTTTTAGCAACAAAGTTGCGCGGAAAAGCCATGAGGCGGCGCGAGCGCGCCCAAAACGAGATACTTCAGAGGCGTATATCAGTGCAATCAGTACAATTACACATTTTTTTTCAAACACAACCATAACATTCAGTCATTTTTTTAACGTGTTTATCTACGTTTTATATTTACTGCTAGAAAGTTATACCTCACAATCATCTTCGCAATCACAGCAAGACAAAAAACTAGGGTCCAAGTTCAAGTTCACGCCTTCCATTGGAATGTTTTCCGTACAGTACTGTATTGGATCCGGTACAGCATTATCAATATCGTTGTAACAAGGGATCGGTCTCCTTTCCATGCCCATGCTGATATCCTGCGAAATGCATAAAACCAAATGAAAACTGCATCAATCCTAGTTTTCGATTCCATAAATTCAAGTCAGATAACTCTACCTTGATTTTCCTATAGCGTTTGTTGACTTTCAACTTAGCCAACCATTCCACAGAAGGATCAAAATCGAAAAAGTCAATCGACAGCGGACTTTCGGTGGTTCGAAGGTGACGAAAAAGTTCCTTCATCGTGTCTATCTTCTTTCCGCAAGGAGCTTGATAAAAGACTCTTTCGCCAATTTTTTGTCGATCCCATCCAAACTTTCTGGGAATTGCCAAAGTTGAACAAATTGTGTCATCCGGGCTTTCCGGGTGTTCGGGGCTAGTCGGATGGGGAGCAAATTTCATTTTTGATAGATCAGGAATTTCTTCTTCTTCCAGCAGACTGACACTTTTTTCCCGACTCGAATATCCTTCTTGAAGTCGGAACGAAGTGCCATCCACAAATGGAAGATTCTAAAAGGAAAAAAAAAACCATGAAAATTTTCGGAATATTGGCAAGTATCGGAGTAACTGAAAAACCTAATTTTCAGACGTAGACATTGTCCCAAGTATTAGGATACGCAGCCGGAAAAATGAATTTGAACGCAGCCATAAAAATGAATTTGAACGCAGCCAGAAAATTGAATTTTAAATTCGCGATCGTCGATTGTTTCTGTCAACGTAATTTTGTAGATCAGCGCAAAGTGACCAGACTTCTGTATTTTAAAGGACGTGGCTGTAATGTTGGTATTTTTCTTTTTCCAATCGAATTCGTGCGTAGATGGATATTTCTGATATAGTACGCTCGAACCCAACAATTTGGGAAATATTATGAGGTCCAAGAATTTTAAACTGACGAATCGAAATTCTTCAACTTGAGAATTTTAGAGCAAATCTTTTTTTGCATGTAAGTCTAAATGTGGAAACTACTGAAGTTTCAGAAAATGTTGGAAGTCTAGATTTGGAGAAGTCCAATTTAAAAATTTGGAAAATCAGTGGCGAACTAAAGGGGGAGGGGGGGGGGGTCACTTTTTCAAACAAAGGGGAAAAATTTGAAGTTTTGGAACATTCGAAGCTTTGTAGAATTCGAAAGTTCAGGAATTTAAATATTTTGAAAAATTATGAAGTTCTGGAGATTCGGAAGTTTGAGAAATTTTAGAAGTTTTGAAAATTTCTGAATGTCTAATTTTCTGATAATTTTAAACTTCTGAAGATTTTTAAAATTTCAAAGTTGTTAGTTTTTACAGTTTCAAAGTTTTCGAAACTTCGAAAGTTTACAAGTTTCGAATAATTTGGAAGTTTTTAAGTTCAGAAGTTTGGAAATTTCGTCACCTTGAAGTTTTTACGAATTCTGCACTTTTTCAGGATTCAGAACAGTTGAAGTTAAGAAATTTTAAAACTATCAAAGCTTTGGAAATTTCAGAAATTCTGGGATTTCGAAGAATTTTGGAGTTATGAAAGTTTCTGAAATTTTGTAGTTTTTGAGAAAGTCAAAGAATTTTGAAGTTGGAACGTTGTCAAGCTTTGGTCCAAAGTGATAGACAAATTCAGCTCACTTGAAGTGAGAAAGCATAATTTCAAGATCATTCAATTCTTGCGTGTGTTCAAAAATGCAGTGTTTCTATTACTAAGAAATCCACCGATTTCCTAAAAAGGCCACTTACTGCATAGTTCCATCTTTTTTCATACGTCGCATGCAAATTGATTTTTGTTTACACATGGACAAAGATGGCTCTTTTTCATACACGAAATGTGGGCGCAAAATGGCATTTTTCATTGATAGCGAAATAAGTGTGCGCAAGCGTGCGCAAAACGCTATTTTGCGCATTGTTTTTGAAAATATTCCCGCACCAGTTTTAAAAATTTTAAAACCGTGTACAAATTTCGACATTTTAAGAAATTTTTATTTTTCAGAAATTTTTTTTCTCGAAATTTCCGAAATTACCAAAATTCTCAAAATCACCGAAAATGTCCAAAATTTCCAAAAATTTCCAAAATTCTGAAAATTTTTTAAATTCTCAAAATTTCCCAAAATTCTCAAAATTTCCAAAAATTTTTAAAATTTTTAAATGCCAAAAAATTTTCAAAATTATCAAAATTTCGAAAAAATTATCAAATTTTCAAAAATTTTCAAAATCTTTGAAATTTTCAAATATTTCGAAAATTTTCAAACTTTCCGAGAATTTTTAATTTTTTAAAAATTTTTGATAATTTTCATTTCAATTTTTCGTGCACTCAAAAGCGCCATCTTTGTGCATTTGTAAAAAAAAGCACTGTATGCAACAAGTAAAGCTCTTAGCCCGGCACTGGAAAATCATATTTGAAATCGAAAAAAAGGAATTGAAACCAAAAATTATACAGCGGACTTTTTCACCAGGCTTGTAGATTTTACCACTAACGAAATTAATACATCAACAAATATAATACAATAAAAATATTTTAAAAAATATGTATTTTTATATGAGTGAAGTTACTTTAATAACTAGATGCATGTAAAAAAAATACAAATACAATAAAAACAAAAAAATACAAAAAAATACATATAAGTACAAAAAACACAAATAAAAAAAAACAAAAAAAAACGCAAAAAATACAAACAAGTTCATACAAAAAAATATGAATGCAATAAAATAAAAAAAAGTACAAGCATAATTCTGTATACTACCAAGACATTAATGAAAGCAATTTTCAAATTAATCCAAGCGATCTAAACCTAAAATCATTACCTATATCAAAATGCTTGAATCCGAAACCACCAACATTTCAGATTCGAAACAGGGAATACAAATATTAACATGACCAAATTATAAAATCCCATGGTTCAAAACACTACAGATTTGGAAGTTGAGAATATTTTTTTTTTTTCATTTTTACAATTTAATCAAAAATTCAAATGAGAGGAGAACCAATTTATGAGAATTTACAAATTTAGAAATGTTATCAAATTGTCAATACTGAAAAATATGGGCATATTAAATTACAAAAATCAATTTTTCGTAGCTTCGAAAAATTGCAAATTTAAAATTGTCAAAAAAGTTTAAAGTTTGAGTTTAGAATACGCACATGAGAAAAAGCATTACAGACTTAATTACAGAGAATGCATTTTTGAATATTTTAACAAGGCGAACATACAGCTGTGCTTCGCAAGCGGCGAGGTCGGAGTCCTGCATCTCCATCTTCTCTGTTACTCCAGTGCAGAGTTCCCAAGCGATTGGAGCCACGATAAATCCACTCATGACGTTTTTGCTTGTTTACAAAGTACTCTAATCGCACCAGACTAGCATCGACTTCAACAACTTTGGCATTGATCCACTTTCCATTTCGGTCGAACTTTATACGTTGATCCTCAAACGATTTTGCCATGGGCAGACCAGGATATTTCGAAATGTACATGCTGATGAACTCCTGACATTGTTGCGTGAACGTATCCAATATATTGTTGGGTTTTCCACTTGTTGGGTAAACGCTCGCTAAGTCCGAGTATTGAACGTGCCCATCATTGAAAAAGATTAGGTACCTGAAATGAAACAATGATAATGAGTACTTTGATCCATGGAAATTTCAGATACTTTTAGAAATATTTTTCAACTACAAAAATGGTTTGAAAAATGTTTCCACAATAACGATAATAATATTCGTAGATTGAGATTGAATTTGACCACTTGAAGAAGGAAATTTCTCTACTTTCTTTTTTCATATATCTGGCATTTATACCTGTAATTGTTTAGTGACGATGGAATTTCGCCAATCATGCCATTGTAATAATTGTTCGAATCTTCTGCTCGAGCGACCACATGGTAAGTCAGTGGAAGTTTTGCATCGCAGGTTTTCATTACAGCTATGTTTATGCTGTAAACTTTTGTTTTCAAATTGGGATATTTCTTCATCAAGTCTGGATCATATTGAACGTGGCAATAAAAGGAGTTTGCCCGTGGTACTTCCTTCACATGGTTAACCTGTGAAAAATAGATTATAATGAAGATAAACGTTCACATATCAGGAAGTTTTCCGACATTTATTAAATTAGAAGTACTTAGACATTTTGACATGCAAGTTTTCAACTCAGTTGATTACATTAGTTGCAAAATGATTTTTAATCAAAAAATGTAAAGCTATGAAGTTTTTAAATATTACTGATTCGAAATTTGGACAAAATTTGGTACTTCAAAATTAGATCATTTCAAGTTTTATGTAACTTTGTGGAATTATCAATGATATATGAACATTGATGCGGTTTAAAACATTTTGTGCACTTATAGATTTAATACTAAGCAATTTGATGGTCAAACTTAAGTTTCTGTTTTTGAAAATGCAAAATTGCACTTGAAATCGAATTCTTAATTGTATTATAATATACGAGTAAAGTTTTATCGAAAATTTTGTGAAGGTTAAAAATCATCAAATACCGTGGCTTCGATCCATGGGCTGTTCAAACTTCTCATAACCAAAACTCTATCCCCTTTATTTGGAGGTGAAGGTTGAAACACTTTCTTGAGTGAATCGTAGCCCAGACTGACATTTCGGACAATTTTTTCCATGACGACATCTGCATGGAAACAAAAATTAAAAAACTTATATTGATTACATAATTTAAAAATTACAAAGCCATAATAAGAGTAAGGGGAGAGTAGAGGCGTTTTTTTAAAATGCATTTTTCTTTAAATGCTATTCAGAATATTATTCAGAATGAACAAATTTTTGATCGACCAGTAAATGTCTAGTACACGGGTTTTTAATGAACAATGGTTTTTTTTTCTTTTTTTTTAATACATTGCTTATTCTAATCATAGAAAGTGATTAGGTAGTGGCAGAACACGCAGTTTTGCAGCGGAAATTGTTCAAACAACAGTTCAAATATTGCTGTATTAAGACTCTGTACATATCTGCTCGCTTAGTAGCAAATTTGTGTGCGTTTACTAGAGAAGAAATAGAACCCAAAATCCAAAGTAAAAAATTGTATGCTCACTTAATTGCAAATTCGGCGCTTTTACTAGAGAAGGAATATAATAACCCAAAAAATGAAAAATCGTAATTGAAGGACTTGAGAATTGATCCTATTTACAAGTCTCAATATAGCAACATTTAAACTGTTGTTCAAACAATTTCCGCTGCAAAATTATTTGCTCCGCCACTTTCTAATTACTTTTTATGCTCGAAATAAGCAATTTATGAAGAAAACCCTTCAAAAAATCATTGTTTAACAAAAGCCCATATACTAGACAATTAATAATTGAAAATGTCTAGTTTAGCGACTTTTGCCTAAAGCAGCTAGAAAAAATTTTTTTCTGTTGCCCAAAATACATGTTTTTTAATGAAGAACTTACTTCCGCTTGCGGAGAAGTGATAATTTTGCGATACATTTGTTTACACAAAAAAAGTGCTATGACAGAAGTGATTAACGTGAAAAAAGTGAATAATAGGCGAAATAAAGTATGTATTGACGGGGAATGCAGTAATATTGATGGAGATTGAGTGCATGTGCTGAAAAAAGTAATGAATTATCGCGAAAATGTTTTTAAAAAACGCCCAGAGTATGGGGTTATGTTACTTTATTGATTGGGTCCACGATTAGACTCGACTTTGGTGGTCGCTGTGCTTGTGAGTCAAGTTTACACATTGCGCACGCGCTTTTGAGCGGGAACTTTTGAAATTTTCTCGGTCCGTTTTTTTGTGTTCAAAAATGCATTTATTTCAAAATAAAAAGAATTAAAAGATTAATCATAGTATCGTCCATCGCTAGTTACTACTTTTTCCTACCTCTCAGGCAGTTTTCGAATTCAATCTCGAAAAAGTGTCTCGTCTTTTGAGGTGACCCTAGTTAGGAGCCAATTTTCGATTTCTGCGAAAAATGGGGAACCGATGTCCTGCCAGATCGTGCTGCATCCGTCGGAACAACCAGTAATCAGAAGGAGCAATGTCCAGAGAATACGGTGGGTACGGCAAAATATCCCACTTAAGCGTTTCCAGATATTTTTTCACGACTTTGGCGACATGAGGCCGAGAGTTGTCATGCAGAAAAATAACTTTGTCATGTCTTTGCTTGAATTCCGGCCGTTCTTCTCGTAATGCACGGCTCAAACGAATCAATTGCAGCCTATACCGATCGCCCATTATGGTATCGCCAGATTGTAGCAGCTCATAGTACACAACACCCTTTTGGTCCCACCAGATACACAACATGACCTTCGAACCATGAATATTCGGCTTTGGTGTTGATTTTGAGGTCGATGGCAACGATTGACCGGGCATAATATAGTATTTTTTCTTCTTGGGGTTGTCATAGAATATCCATTTTTCATCTCCAGTAACAATTATATATAAAAAAACCCTTTCTTTGTTGCCTCAGCTGTTCGCAAGTGAAAAATCGCCTTTCAACGTCTCTTGGTTTCAGTTCATAAGGCACCCAATTGCCTTGCTCTTGAATCATTCCCATGGATTTTAATCGTACAGAAACTGCTTATTGAGTCACTCCCAATGATTCTGCAAGCTCTTCTTGTGTTTGACTCGGCTCTTCATCGAGTAATGCCTCTAACTCTTTGTCTTCGAATTTTTTTGGCTGTCCAGAGCGAGGCTTGTGTTCAACGCTGAAATCTCCATTCTTGAAACGTCGAAGCCATTCCCGACATGATTTATGAGTTGGAGCATTGTTACCATAAACTTCCACAAGCATTCGATGCGCTTCAGCTGCACTTTTCTTCCAATTAAAACAAAAAACTAAAACCTCCCGCAAATGCTGCTTAGTTAACAC
>JAPYZK010002238.1:0-15046 GCA_030522785.1 Platygaster equestris | reverse complement strand
TCAATTTTTTTATTTGTTTCGGGTTTAAAAAAAATGAAAATATGACTTTAAAACGTTTATTTGTACAATTTTTATGAAAAATTGTTGTGGAAAGATTGAATATTCAGAAGTTAGTGAGTGATATTTTGATAAGGTTCATTTTTTCATTGAAATACATGACGTTTTGCACCTTTTGAATTTTCAGATCCAAATTATTGTAAACTAATGAATTGGACAATAGATTCTTGAATAGTATGACTCGAAACGAATAAACAGTATTTTTTCGAGAGAATAAGTCGTTTTTTTCGAAGTGTCTTTGGTTGGGCTCGAACTCAGACCCTCAAAAGTTTCAACAAGTGATTTTTCCACTGAACTACGGATGTATTCAGTTGCAGGAAGCAGAAATATCGTAAAAAAAGCGTTATTTGACATTTTTATGCGGTTTTTGTGGGTTTTTTCATTGTATGTCGACATATATGAATGTTTTGAGTCATATCTGACCCATATTTGATAATATTGTGGACTTTATGGATGGTATATTGACTTTTTCCTAGAGAAAAGTTTTTTGTCATACGATATCGAGTTGGCAAATTTTTGAAGTATTTTTGTTAATAAGTACTCACATGTTACTCATTTTTAAGTGTTTCTTTGATGTAGGTTTGTTGTCAGTGCATTTTTTGCATTTTGACTTTGGTTAGACTTAAACCCGGACCTTCAAAAGTTTCAGGTTGGTTTTCCACTAGGGAGTGAAAATTTGGTATGGTTTTGAAGTATGGAAAATTTGGTTTTCGGTTGTTTTACGAATTCTCAGACACTTCGAAAATTTGTAACCACTTCATAGAGCATTTTTGGTCTTTTTTTCGTAACGTTGGATGGAATTGCACTGAATCTCAGTCTTCGCTAGATTTTTGTGAATATTACGAAGACTACTATTAATGGAGAATAAATTTTGGTGGAAAATCTAATGTTTCTGAAATTTGAAAAAAAAAAAACTTCTAATAATTACGGTTACTTCCAGAAAATTCTCCGATCTTTCGTTGCATTATGAGTCACCGGAATAATTTATTCTCAAAATATTTTTCGAAAGACCTAGAAATTGTTATAAAAAAATTATTACGAAAAATATCTTCATACTCCAATTAAACATTTAATTTCCTTAAAAAATCCCATAAAATACATTCGAAAAATCACGAATGACAAAATTTTTATTATCCTCGAAAATGATCCGAAACTCTTCAGTAATACGTTGTTTAAAATCAAATAAAAATACATATTAAGCTATTGAAAAATTTTCAGCGTTTGATAATGGTCCGATGTTCAGTATGAAGTACAATTTCATTTGAACGATATCTTTTTATGTGTACATTAACATTTAATGTGTACATTTTGTGCGTTAGTACAACACTTTTAAAGATAATTGACGCTTGAAAGGACCCGAAACGGGGTTGAAACGTTACGCAAATAAAGCCCCAATTACTCCATACTTAATATCATGCTCCATCATTCCCATTTATCGAAAAGCCATTATTTTCAACGTTTTGTGCTTAACATTTTCCAGATGAGAGGAATGATTGAAAATCATTCTATCGGGAAAATGCTTCATTGTGCTTCTTTCACTTTATTGAATGCGTTTCAGTTGCACAATAAAAATGCCGAGCACGCATTGAATCAAAATGTACATTGTTTGAAGTCGGAGTAGCTATTGGTAATTTTTTTTTCTCGTTAATAACGGTTTCGTCGCGAGTCAAAAAGAAGAGTAAAGTTATAAAAAATTGTGCAAGTGGTGAAAATTTAAGGTTTTTGATTTTTGAAATTTCACGAGAATTTTTCAAATTCAATTTTATACGTGATCTCGATGATTGGAAATTTAAAATTGACTGTTTTTTAGCAGGAATTCAAAAATTTTACGATGTTCGGTGTATTGAAATACTCAAGTTTGGAAATTCGAAATTTGAGTTTATTTCCGAAATCGATTTTAATATAATTCCGAACAATAACAAAGATTTTTGATATATTTTTGGGTGGCAGGGGGGAGGGGGGGAGGGGGGAGTGAAGAAAAAAATATTAGAATTTTTCACTTTGGATATTTGATCACTCTAACTGGATCTAAATTTTGAAAAGAAGCGTTTTTGGAAACTTTGAAGAAAATGTTTCGAAATTTTGGATATAGAAAAATTTATTCGAAATTACATCAAAATGTCAAAATTTACAAAATGTCATAATCTTTTAAATTCCCAAACTTTTAACAATATTTTTTCGAATTCGAAAAAATTGGCAGATTCAGATTCGAAACTTTGAACTTTGAAACTTTTGTAAAACTAGTTATCAATTTTTTTCCAAAATTCCAAGAGAACGTAAAAATCTACAAAATTTGAAAATCTTTTAAATTTCCGAAATTTCGAATTATATTTTCTCGAATTCGAAAGAACTGGAAAATTCGGATTGAGAACTTTGAACTTTCAAACTTTTGTAAAACTAGTTGTTCCGGAAAAAAAGGATAAAAAATTAGAAAAAGTACAGGGAGTGTAATTAAAACAGTTAACTTTTGAAAATATACTTCATGATGACGAAAAAAACAAAATTTGTTGGTGTGAATTTCATTTTTATATAAAATGTGAAGTACTTTGAAAATTAAAAGCAAATACACTCAGGATACGGAATTATGGAAATGAAAAGCAAATTCATACAAATTAGTATACGCTGCAGTATTATGGAATGAAGAAATCTTGTTCTACTGGAATATTTGAAGACAAATTTTTACACATTTTTGTTTTTCCGTATAACTAAAAATTTCACTAAGTTACGAGATATTGTTGTAAATTTACGAAAATTCCGAAAGTGTCGAATATTTTCTCAATTTTTCGCAATTTCGTAACTTTTTTTGAAATGACTCAATGAGTGATTTTCGAAAATGTTTTCAGATATTCTCCCTAAAGTATTCTGGAAACTATATAAATACGAATTAAAAAATGTATCCATTGGGTCCATAAAGTGTGGAAACATACAATTTCAGATCGCTCGATTTTATGTTTAAAATGAAATGATCTAGAAAGTTCTCAATCATTTGATGCCCGGATGTGTCAGGAAGATGAAGTTAAGACTAAAATACACAATATAAAAATTAACAATTATCAAAATTCATCACATGTACAATATAAATCGAGAAATTAACATACAAATACATTTTCTTCAGCTTACATTTCTTCAACTTCCAACAATTAATGTTTATTCCTCTCAATTCGTACAATCAATCTTTCCAAACGAGTTTGCTCAAGCAAGAAACAATCACATTGAGACAACTGACAGTCGTATAACTAATTACTGCAACAAATTTGCTTAAACAACAAACTATCCCCCTGTAACAAATGACAGCCAGCAACATTCGCCTCGCGAAATAAGTCACGCGTGCGGCTGATATGCGAATACGACGCGGAGACACGCTTATAACCTGGCGCTGATACGCGACGTTGGTTAATGTCAACTACAGCTGGTTGAAGGGGACCAAATGCATTAATTACACGAAATATTTGACCCGAATTCAACCAGCTAAGCTTAACATTATTCTCGGGGATCGCAATATTCCTCGGGCCCCAAGACTCGCTGAATTTACGATCTTCCTCGCGCTGCAAGAAACATTTAACATCCTATGATTAAATAATATCGACCACATTTCCCAAAATCCTCGGAGAAAAACGGAAAATTCGACAAATTAATTTTCCCCTCCCCGTTATTTCGACCCCATTTCAGTTTCTCATTCCGCTAACGAGCGGGGAAAAAGGAAAATGGGGAAACGTGCAATAATAAATTCTCGCTTTTTCGCGAAAAAATGCACAAAGGGGGCAATTTTCGCACTCCTCTTGATTGTGGAAATTGATTACCTTCGTGTCGACATTTTTCTTTTTCGGTGTACACATTTCCACCAAGGTAAAAAACGTTGGTTTTAATGATATTATGAGAAATTGTTCGTTAGTCTTTATTAACCTTACCCGAAAACAAGAATTTTACGTATTTTTCATCTAAATTCAAAAATATGTAAAAAAGATCCTCTTCCAGTCAAATACGTATATTTAGATACAATTTTCCGCGAACCGGAAAATTGAATAAATTTGCCCGCTCGATATCCAGGCTTTATTGAATATGAATTTTCCCGTGTGCCATAAATGCTGAATAAGGGAAATGAGATTTTTTTTGTCGGGAGCAAAAATTGGGGGGCGGTGGGGGTGGTTTTTTTGTGTATTTTTTTTTAGCGGATTTTATGTTACAATGAACTACGTCTATTTTCGGCATAGACGATACGTAACACGAGACGCACGCGTATGTTAAATATATCCGACAGTCAGCATCCGACTGATCGCGGTAAGGTTATAGTTACTTCAACTACAGTGGAAAAGGAGGAATAAAACGCGGCGTGACGCGAGTGGCGATTGGATTGAAAACGGGAATTTTTATTTCGGGTGGAAATGGTTTTGCGAGATTAAATTTTGAAAATTCGGTTTTAGGGGGTTTTATGGAGAACGATGAGAGTTTTGGGGGATTTTTTGAGATTGGTGAAGAGAATTTATGGAATTTTGGAGTTTTGGAAAATTTTCGGAGATTGTTCGTAAATTTTTTGAATTTTGAGAGTGACTTGTAATAATAGAGTCGTATTTGAGAGTTTGTGGTTAAAATGAAGCATTTTGGAGTTTTTTTTTTTTCAATTTGACGATTATTTTGAATTTTCTGAAAAAACACTTCCGAAGTTTCTGAAAAAATTGTGCAGTTATTGAAGATAATGGAATACTTGTTTTCTCCCGAATATTTTTTTTTTTTTCTCAAAGTTCAGAAGTCTGAATTTTTTGACCTTTCACATTTTCATGAATTGTATTCTAAGTTTTCGAGCGATTTTCGAAAGTTTTGAAAAAAATCATGAACGAATTGAGTCAAGAGAAATCTTCTTCACTAAGACGAGATTTTTGAATTTAGCAACGTAATGCACACGAAATATTTTGTTGTAACATATAGTTGATTCAGCAAAAGGTTTGTCAATTGAACATTATATTTTTCTACCCGTTTTAACAGAATAAATCCGTCACATCGAAATAAAATGAAATTACATAAAATTTTTTGTTTTTTCAAAGTTGGTGATAAGTTTTTGAATCAGATTTGCACACATTTTCATGTAGTCCAACAATTTGAACGAGATTCACATAATTTGCGAATTCTAGAAAAATTATATTAGACGGAAAATTTGAAGCGAATTTTCGGAGAGTTGAGATTCGAATGAACTTTGGAATTTTTACCAAAAATTACGAGTTTGTTCAAAATTTGGACGAATTTGAAAATTTTAACTGTAAATGTGACTTGAAAGTGTTAGATTATGATTCAGAATTTTTCTCAGAAATACTTTTTAAAACACATTTATATTATTGTTGAAATTCTAATTCATTCTTTGGAACTTAGAAATGGTTTTTTAAGGAAGAAAATTCGTTATCAGCAAAGAAAATTGTCGATTACTCAAGACGAATTCATGTGACATGTGATTTTTGCATAAAAAATTTGTTTTCTTGCAAACTTCGATGACATGAATTTTTCTTGAGTTAAAAAAAATTACTATGCAGAAATCGAAAGTGATTTTGAATTATTGTTAGAAATTTCAGAATTTAAATATTCAAACTTTGAATGCTTCATACATTCTCAAGCGTTGAAATAACTGTTATTTATGTAAAAAATAAGTCAGATTCAGCACTTTGAAAATCGATAAAAATTCACTTAAACGTTCGATTTTTGTGCGATAAGTTTTGAACAATAAATTCATCGAAGTTGATATAAATTACGAACTTTTGGACGTACTGAGAGTTACGGAAAAAATTCTCACAATATTCAAAAGTGCATAAATTGTTGAAGTTATCTAGAAATTTTCAATATATCAATTCGTCATTGGTAAAAACTATAGTTTGCATAAATTTGGCATAACTTAGCAATCTTTTCACAAATTCAAAAAAAATGATTGAGGAAACAGATTTTTACAATAATTTTATAATACTTCAAAATTTCTAAACTTGAGCTCTAAATAAAATCTACATCAACTAAAAAGATGGTGTAGATAGAGAAAAAATGAAATTTTGTCTGCCTGCAAATTTATAATGGAAAAAATGGTTTTTTCCTTGATTTCTGGCAAATTCATTTTTTTTACTTCTTCGCATTTAATACATCAAAAATTCGTCATGTCAAAAACTAATTATGATGATCATGATAAATTAATGAAATTATTGACTTTTTTCGCACAGTAACTGAAAATGAAAAATCTTGATAAAGGAAAAAGTTTAGTCACACCTGAAACTCAAAACTGATTTTTCAAGTTAAAAATTCCAGCTTTCCAACTTTCTGATTCAGTTGAAAACCAAACTCGCGAAAAAAAAAAAATAAAACTGACAGAACATTTTCGGCATACCTGTAAATTGGTCGTGAATGCGACTCGGAGATGTAATATCCCACAAATCATACCGCCGTGCACTTGCAACACATACGTTCGTTCGTTTGCACTAATATTTCAGTCTCGCCTGGCCAAATATTTACACATCCCCGCGAAATATTTCGTGGCACAAAATGTTCTTCGTCACAAGTCAGAGTTTCTCTACTTGAACTTTTCCCAATTTACATTCAATAGTTTCCTCATTAGAATTTTCCGGAAATGCAGCATTTTTCTCGTCGATGATCACTCCAAAAAAATTAAAAATCAGTTAAGAATTTATACCGAAAAAAAATTAAGGGTAGAAACCAAGTTTCGAAAAATTTTCTGTCACCCCCAAACTTCCGAAAAACATGAAAAAACAAGTTTGACGGTGAATAAATAATTAAAATTTGGAATTTCGGACAAATGGAATTATTTTTGAATCGAAAAAGAAAAGATGATCGGAAATTCCCTGTTATCATTTTTCGATGAAGCATCGATTAACCCATGAGAGCACCAAATTTCCTCATGTCTAGCTTTTGTAATTTCGATTCAAAAACGTTCCAAAATCCGAAATTTTCAACCACTCGGGAATAATTCCGCATTAATTCGACAATGACGCGAATCGAATGCCTTTTGAGATGACACTGGCACTCCTACATTTTCGTGGATCACTGCTCCTGGCAGAATTAGCGACGGCGCAGTCGGGTACAGGCGATGCAGAGACTAGGACACTCGCGAAAATCCCTGAATTTCGCCCTTAAATCCCCGAATTTCGCCCTCAAATTTTCAACCCCGAAAAATCCGAACTCCCGTATAAAACTCACACCATCGAATCCCAATTTCTCAAAAAATATGACGTTTTAAATCAAGGGTAGAAAATTTCCATTTTGGGGGGGGGGGGGGGGTGGAAAAAGATAGTTAAAAAATTCTGAACACTTTTCCTCGATTCCTCCCAATTTCACGATTTTCGTGAAAATTGTGACATTGAAATACTCGAGAGCCCGGCGCCATCATCCCCCGCCCCTTCCCCTCACTCCACCCCCCATCCCTTTAATGCGGCAAAATTCGTAAACACACGACCCGGAAAAATGCATCGACCCTTCCTCTCCCCCATGCAGCGAAAAGCACGTGATGAATTTTCTCACCCCTCGGAAAAACCCCACCCCTTGGAAAAAATTTACACCCTCAATGTGCACGAGAGTTTAATTAGCGGGGACAGTGCAATGTCCATTTATTGGGGAATCACTATTGCGGACGCATGCGTGCATCAGCGATCTACATATATGCACCTCGAAATTTTTCGTACCCCAGTTCGGCCAGAACGTTACCTCCATGAGGTCTATTTTCCATTTTTTTCGAACGCACTCGAGTTACGAAAAAAATACCCGAACATTAGGTGGTGGGGTAGGAAAATCAGACAATTTTCGTTGAGAATCCCACGGTGAAAAATCAGAATTGCGGTAAGGCTCATTTTTATATCTTATAGCATGATAAAATGAGCCTTACCACCAATGGTTTCGATTTTTTACGAGTTTCCGAAAAGAAAGGTGTGTTCGGGAAATCGGGGTTGAAGTTACGAAAATTACGAAAAAAGGGGGTGGGGATGTAAAAATCACGAATTATGACATAATTTCCTTCTATATGAAGGGTAGAAAATGAATATTATGGTAAGGCTCATTTTCGTACCGAATTTCACAAGAAAATGAGCCTTACTTCAAATAGTTTAGATTTCCCGAGTTTCCGAAAAAAAGGGGAGTGAGACGGGGTGGGTTCGGGAAATCGGGGTTGAAGATAATCGATCAAGAAAAACGCCGCATTCTTGAGCTCGTGGGGTGGTCATGTGTGCGTTTTTTCGGGCGGGGTGGAGGATATGTGGGAATCCCGCGCAACAAAGTGAATTAATGAATCGCCGTAATGTAAGTGACTGAATGGCCGGGCAGTCTGACCGTACGCGCGCACGTACTACTTGTTCCGCTGTCCGGGCAAGCACTGTGCAGCGAACGACGTTTCGTCGCGACGCTTCCCCGCCCAAATCGCAGGGACGTGCATATATCGAGTGCCCCCGGGGCTGGGGGGGTTGGGGGGTGGCGGAGCTTTAACCGCGTGACGCTTGCGCCCGTGGATGTACGCGATTCTTGCGAAAAACCCTGCCCCTGCGGGGCCAGTGGCGAAATTGTCCGGGGGCGACGGATTTTCGGGGGTTGTTGGGGGATCCGGGACCAGGGAAGATTTCAGTGGCGTAACTGACGTGTTTTGTGGGTTACACGGGACACGGGCCTCACACCCTAAACTTTTTCGAGTGAAAATCCACTCGATTTGAGTGGAAATCCTGCAAATCAAAATTGAGTAAAAATTCAACTCTCAATGAGTGAAATATCAACCATTTTTGAGTGATATTTCACTCTAAGAAACATAGTGGAATTCAAATAATTCTGTTGAGTGAAATGTGACTCTAAAAAGAGTAAAATTTCACTCACTTTGAGTGGAATTCACACTCATTTTTGATTTGCAGAATTTTCACTCAAACTGAGTGAATCTTCGCTCAAAGAGGTTTATGGTGCACGGATGTCTGTGACGAGAATTTTTTTTGTTGGGGGAAAAATCATGGGATTTTGGTGGAAATCTTGCGAATGGAAAATTGTACTGGAATGAGATTTTTTAGTTTCGAAAATCGGTGATTCCGAAAAATTAAAATTTTCAAATTTAAACTTTTATTTGGAGTATTTGAAATTGGGTAATTCAAGAGTACATAATTTGGAATTTTCGAATCCTTGGTAAAAATGATTGCCAATTTACGTAAATTTTATGAAAGTTGAAAAATGTTTGAATGTCTAATAATGCAAATTAGGGAAGTGGAGTTTCAAACATTTTCAACTTCGAAAAAGTAAACTTAAACAGTTCGAAATTTTTTAAATGTGTATTTTATTTTATAACGTTATGGTTGTTCAATTACGAAAATGATAACTTCAAAATTTTTTAATTTTCCAATTCTTGTAAATTTATAGCTATTCGCGTGATTTTTATGAAAGTTTATAAATGTCTAAAAACTCTGGAAATGGAAAGACTCTTTCTTCTGACATTTTGGAAATTTTCGGGAATTCACATACATTTTTTGTAAACTTGAATATAGTTCAAAATATATAAATTTCAGTAAATTTGAAAATTAGAGAAGTAGAATTCAAAAAATTGATAACTTTGAAAAAGTAAACTTGGATAGTTTAAAATTTTTTGAATTTGTATTCTGTTTGATAAAGTTATAGTGGTTAAATTACGAAAATGATCACTTCAAAAATTTGGGTATTTTAAATTTGAACGCGAAAATATTCCAGGGAATAAGTGAAATTTTTTTAATTTCAAAAATTAATTACTTCAAAAAATTGAAATTTTTGCATCCAAACTTTCATTCAAAATTGAGTAATTTAAAAGTACACAATTTCAAATTTTCCAATTCTTGTTAAATTTTTGGAAATTTACATAAATTTTCTGAAAGTTTAGAAATGTCCAAAAAGTTCGAAAATTCGAGAATAATTTTTTCTCACATTTTGTGAATTTTCGGCAATTTACATAAATTTTTTGTAAACTCAATCCAAAATATCGAAATCTCAATAAATTTGAAAATTAGGGTAGTGGAAAATTAGGGATCGTGAAATTTACCATTTCTAACGTCTCTATTGACCTGCCTAATCGATGAAAAATTACCGTTTCACTCCTAAAAAATACAACTACTAATTGAAATAGTACACGCAATTTTTTCTTATTCAATCCAAGAGAGTGGAAGCGAATTTCCAGAGCCTTCAAACCGCCACGGAAGAATTAACTCGAAAATAAGAAAGACGGTTCTCAATTTATTTCTAGGCAGGGGCGAAGGATGAGGGGGGGAGGGGTAAATAGTTGATTAGCGGGGTGGAAATTGAAGATGCACAGGAATGCTCTCGGTCGCTAAATAATCGAGCGGGGGTTGAAACTCGGTTCTCGTGAAATGCACCCCCCCCCCCCCTCCCCCCTGTCCACCCCATTGTCAATGGCTCGAATTATATTCCGGGCGGCGCGTGGCGTTATTAAAATGCTCACGAATTTCGTTTTCCGATTGAAATTTCGTCCGTGTTTCCGAGATTTGTTATCGCGACGATTTCGTGATTATGAGGAATAAAAAAATTGAAGGATCGGAGCACATGAAAATTAATATCCGGGTTTGAATAATTATTGATGCTCTGACATGGAGACTATTTGAGGGTGTTTTTTGGGCGAGGGAAAATTCTTTTGCTTTAGTTTATTTTGTATGGGGTTTTTGTGGGTTTTTTGTATGTAAAAGGTAGGGGAGAGGGGTTTGATAGGGGTTGTTTTATTGTTAATTTATTATAATAATTGGTGGTGCTGGTGGTTTTTTGTGTGTCTGACTTCCTGTGTTACCGACTTGTGGGGGAGGTAATTTCGGATCGAGTGAAGTAGGTGTCCTTGGTAGTCTTGATTTTTGGAAACATTGGTGGCGATAAGGATGGAAATTTTGGGTGGGTTTTGGTGATTTTGGTATTGGTGAGGTTTTTTGGATTAATTATGCGTATATTGATACTTTTTTGGAGACTATGAATGATCGTTACGAGTTTTTAGAGGAAGTGGATATTTTTGCGCAATTTTCGTAATTTTTTTTCACATTTTCGATAATTACAGAAATGTTTGACAACATTTTTCGAACTTGAATGTGAATTTTGGTTGATCATAGTCTATTTTTTCGAACGGAGCGCATTCTTCAATATCTTTCGTACTTTGTGTAAATTTTGGCAGGTGGTCAGATTTTTTTCATATTTTTGGAAAATTGTGAAATTATTAAAATTATTCATTTATATCAAAAATTTGGTATGTGATCGAAATTTTTTTCTATATTTCAAAAATTTTCCCGAATTTCGGAAAAAATTCCCGAACTTTATAAACTCTCTCGCAAATTCTATTTTAAAGACAGAGCTGAAATTCGTCAAGTGGGCACCCCAATTTCCACTCGGTCATGGAATAAAATTATTTTTACAGTAATTGACAGTATTTACTAACTAAAAACAAATCCTAGATGGGTTTTCCGAAATTTTCAATTTGACTATGTTTTTATAGAAGGTGAACAATTATGACACTTTCAATTGAAAAATTCATAACGTAAACAGGATTCAAGAGAATTGAATAAAAATTTGCAGTAATGTAGTCAAATGGTCACTGATTTTTCGATAATACTCACAATACAAAATTTTCGAATTTTCATATTGTTTATAAACTTTTTAATGAACAATTAGCGCTTTTTGTGGGTTCTTCGCGCGATAATTCATTGATTTTTAGCTTAACGTGTGCCTAAAACGATAGAGAAGTACATTTCAAAAGAAATGTTCACCGCTCGGTATTTGCTTTGGAGGAAACGTTTTTTTTTTTATTGCCGCGCGCGCGAAGTTTTGTCTCGTCGCATCCAGCGTGAGTGCCTCTGGAAATTCCATAAATCGCCGAAACATGAGCGTTAAGAAGATTTTTATCTTCGATCAAAAAAAAAAAAAAACAATCTCGAACCTAACATTTATTTATTTATAAGTGGAAATGAGTTAAAGTAATTGTGATTAATTCGTGAATAGTTTAACATCTCTGACATCGAATTTTTTTTATATTTTCTGTTAGGTTCGTTCAGCAACTTTGTTTGTTAGTTTTGCTGTCTTCGACCTCATATTAGTGTAATTTTCGCTTATTATTGACGGTTACATCGTGCCGATAACGAGGTTTTCGTTTTCCACCATGTGAATCGTGTTTTTCTTGGGAACAAAATAAACCGGAATTAATATTTTTGAAAAAGCCTTTGGCCTATCTAAAACAAGATTTTGGAGTTGTCAAGTGATTGTTATCGACACGTTGTAAACTCTTTCGACATGCATGACTCTTAACACGATCTCCTACACCGTCGCAATTATAAAAATATGAAAAATTTCTCTATACAAAAAATTTTTGAAATTTCTAACATTTATAGAATTTCCGAGAATTTCCAAAGTTAAGATTGATGAACGATAATTGAAGTTTTTAGAGTTACTCAAATTTCTCGAATTACTGTAATTTTCAAACCGTCTCAGTCTATATTTTTCAAATTTTTAAATAATTTCTTAACCCTTCTAAATTTTCTGCATGTTCTCAGTTATTTATAATATTTGAAATCCTTAAAAATTGCATAGCTTTTGGAATGTCAAAAGTTCTGAGACATTTCTGCGGACAGCGAAACCGTAGCGTGCACAATTTTTCCAGATGATGAGATTGTAACGAACAAAGTCGTTGAGCATATACTTAACAGAAAATAATAGTCACGTGTACGAACACAAATTCGATGTCATGCGATGTTAAAGTATGCATGAATTAATCACAATTACTTTAACCCATTTTCACTAATAAATGAATAAATGTTGGGTTCGAATTTGTATTTTTTCGTGATCGAAGGCAAAAATCTTCTTAACGCTCATGATTCGGCGATTTATAGATTTTCCAGAGGCGCTCACGCTGGACGCGACGAGACGAAACTCCGCGCGCTCGGCGACAAAAAAATAGTTTCCTTCAAAACAAATGCCGAGCGGTAAAAATTTCTTTTCGCATGTTCTTCTCTATTGTTTTAGGCACACGTTAAGCTAAGAATCAATGAATTATCGCGTGAAGAACGCACGAAAATCGCTAATTGTTCATTTAAAAGTTTATAAACAATAGGAAAATTTGAAAATTTTTCATTATGAGCACTATCGTAAAAATCAGTGACCATTTGACTACATTACTGCAAATTTTCATTCAATCATTTTGAATCCTCTTTACGTTATGAATTTTCCAATTAAAAGTGTCATAATTGTTCACCTTTCTAAAAACATAGTCAAATTAAAAATTTCGGAAAACCCTTCTAGGATGTGTTTTTAGTTAGTATATACTGTCGATTAATGAAGAAATGATTTTATTTCATGACCAAGTGGGAATTGGGGTGCCCAGTTGACGAATTTTAGCTCGACTTTTAATTTCACCAGCAAACTAAAAAAATATCAAAAATTTATTTATGTGATAAAATACAAGTATTATATATATATGCATTTATTCATACCCCTGCGGGGTCTTTGAGGTTACACATTTATTCATTCATACATTTTGGCGTAGTTTAATAAATTTGTTAAAGTTGAACGAAATGAAATGAAATTGAAATAAATTAGCTTTGAGTTACGTTAAGTTGAATGAGACTATTGCACTGGAACAGGTACTGATCTTAAGTTGAGTAAAAAAAAAATACAAGTATTATTAAAATTTATATTTATTTTTGAAAATTGCAATACTCAATTCTCCATTATGCAGTTACGTTTAGTATATGCGACATAACTTATAATTATTTTTCACGCTAGTTATTTTGTTTATTTATGAATTTGAAAAATTCCGAGACATTTTCCGTGACTCGTGAAGATTATAAGTTTGCGGAATTCATTGTGTTGCCAAGTCTTTGTCATGGAAATTTAATTCGGTATTCTCTTGGTAGTTTTACAGAAAACGTGAATTTATTTACGTCGAAAGCCGGGAAAAGTACGTGAAGCAGGAATTTAATTTGAATTTTATCTGTAAGTTTGAAAAATGTGTCACAGCGCTGGTATTTTGCATGCAAACTTGGATAAGCAGAAGAAATAAAAGCGTCCTAATTTCAGGGTGACATAAACGAATCTCTTTTTTTGGCATCGATCATGATGACGAAAATACAAAGAAAATCATAAATTGTTCAACACTTTTTTCTGCATATTTTGAATGAGTCAATTTATTGTTTTTGGGATATTTTTAAAAACTTCAGAGAAATAATGACTGAAATAAAAATGATGCTAAATTCGTAAATTTTATTTTTAGACGTTTTCCACGTCGAGCTTGTCTATGTCATCACGATTTTAGTTCGAGTTATTGAATAAATTTTGTAGCTTTAGATTTATAATCTTTTTACGAAGTATTTGCGAATTACGTTTTGATTTTTTTTGTAGAAATCGATTTTGAATATGGAGTTTTTATTCATTCGTATAGTACCATCGTGTAAATTTCGACGAATTCGGATGAATATTGAAGTTTCGGAGCATTTTGAATTTTTGAAGTTGTGGAGTTTTGGAATTGTTAAAGTTTTGAAGCTGTTGAAACTTTAGGAATTTGAAAAGTTTTGGAAATTCGAGATGCTCTGAATTTTTGAGTTTTTTTTTTTTTTTAATCCTCGAGTAACTAACCATTTTTGTAACTTTTTGTAACGAATCATTTTCATTTAATTAAAATTGAAACTTTTAAAATCAAAATTGCGAAATTAATAAATTGAAAAAAAAAATGTCAACAATTTTAAATTTGACAAGAATCTCCAGAACTTTCCGGAATTTTTGAATTTCGAAGTTTTTAATGATGTCAAAGAATTTTGAAAATTTTCTTTGAATTCTAAGGTAACTAACGATATATTTTTATTAATTGAAATTAAAACTTTCAATATAAAAATGACGATATTTAGAAATTCAACAAAAATTCCCGAAATTTTAAAAGTCGACAAGAATCTCCAGAAATGTTCGAAGTTACTAAATTTTTAAATGCATAAAAAATACCCAAACATTTATAATTCAACGAAAATCCAAAAAAGTTCAAAATTTC
>JAPYZK010002237.1:0-20178 GCA_030522785.1 Platygaster equestris | reverse complement strand
GTTAAAATGTTTGCCTCGAACTCATCACTGCTGCGCTCATTTAAATCCATAGTTTTTCCAATGTTTTTTCGCAATAAACAACGCGCAGAACGTTATCAGCGTTGTAAAATGCTTTGTGAAGCTTTGTTGATTTTTATTGATTTTTATATTGTCAACGTTGGCTATGTATTGGCTATATATACATAGTATCAAGAAATTACAAGTGGCCAACTCAGGCTAGTCACGCCATTTTGAGATTCCGGACAGTGTAACTAGGTATCTGCCGGAATCTGAAAATGGCGTCGCCTTGCGTGTTGGCCGCTCAAAATTTCTCGATACTCTATATTGTCAAAATTGTAACGTTTTGTAATTCTTTCCCGCATCGTGTTTTTGTTTATTGAAAATCTCTGCATTAGCTTGTTTTGTATATAAAAGCGTGTAAGATAGTGTTTAATAAAACGGAACAATTATCGCAATAATTATTAATCATGGAGGTGATTTTCATGTCGTAATATTTCCAACCTTTCGTAGACGGTCGCTAAACTGGGAGAGCGTGAGTGAATAGCAATAGGTCGCTAAGATAGGCGTGGGCGAAATTGAGTAAAGGGCTATAGGTCGCTATTGGTCGCTGTGATGAGCGTGGGCGAACGGCTTATCCACCCACTAGTAGGCGAACGAGCTCATCGCTTGCACGCCGTACGTCAACAATCAGGTAATCTATTATTTCGTCCACTCTTAGCAGGGCTACGAAATTACATATTTCTCGCGGGAGTTGAATAAAAGAATATTGCTTTTTTTCAACAATAATTATTTAACTGTAACTGTTTTACACGTAATGAGACTGGAATATTATTTGATCGGATTTAATGTCTCCAAAAACTTCACCAGATCACAATTACCTTTAAAATGAAAACCATAAAATATTGGAAGGGTTGTCATTAGCGAGGAGAAAGAAAAATGTCGAAAAATTACCATTTCCCGACGCTCGATTTGCGATTTGAACGACGTCCGTTCGGCTGACATTGTACGAAGCCGCGTCGCGTGAACGGAAAATTGATAGCACGCTCGAAAAATAAAACCGTCATCGGACCCCGAATTCACGGGTCGGGACGTCGTTAAACGAGGGAAAATAATGTACCGCAAAAATGGCAAAGCGAACGGCGCCACGCACATTAGGGGCGGGAAAACTATCGACAACTGCCGATATTTATCGATAGGCAAAAATCGATGGAACACAAGCCAATATTTTTCACTCTTGTGAAGTTTCGAATTTTCAATCATAGAACCAAAATATCCAGAGTCAGAAACGACAAGTTCAAATTAAAAATGTCGCTCATTTAAAATGTGAATTTCTGAATTTGAAAACTTCGAACATGGAACGTGAAAAAAAAAGAAAATTCGAAAATTTATACTAATTCGAAGTCAATGATTCGTGAATTCCAATCAGTTCAAAATTTTCGTACATCATCCAATTACACAAAATCATGCGATATTTCCCACCCCTAACGCACGAAAAATTATTTCCTCAGTCGGACCAGTTGGTCGAATCCGAACAGAATCTCAATGAGTTACGTTCCCTCGTTTTTTTCCCGTTCCGAATCTAATTAAATCCCATAAACCTCTCGCCGTTTTATCGGCGTATACGGATTACAATGACGTTTCGTCGGATGCCGATTCGCGGGAACGGATTTTTCCGGCGATATCGTAATTTCATCCCGAACTTCCCGGGGCGTGGAAGCTAAATACCGCGGCATTTTCCGTGAATTAGCCCGTACTTTCGGAGGGGAAAACTTCGGCGAGTTTGTTTTTCGCGAACAAACAGAGGAGGAAAGATTCGAACCGCCCGACTCGCGTCGGAAAACTTTTTCATCCGGGGCGGTAAAGGAAACGAGGGTATTGTTGGTTTTCCCGACTGTTCGGAAAAGTTCGGGGCGATGTAAATGAACGTAGGGGGGCGAGTTTCGGTGACACCGTTTTGCGAGAAGAGAGAAGTGCACGACGAGTCACGGTGCGATTTCACGTCGACGAGAGGACAAGAATAAATTCATTGATGAAAAAATAGGAACGACAAAAATATACATCTTTAGAAAAATATCTTTCTGTCTTCCGCCTAAAAGAACTTGCTGAATCGCGTACCTCTTCATCCTCTCGAGTATTAAATAATGATTCAATCAACGTTTCCGTAATCGTCAGCGCCGTGGAAAAATATTCG
The DNA here is from genome assembly GCA_030522785.1 of Platygaster equestris. Classification (NCBI taxonomy): domain Eukaryota; kingdom Metazoa; phylum Arthropoda; class Insecta; order Hymenoptera; family Platygastridae; genus Platygaster; species Platygaster equestris. The sequence goes on along the minus strand of JAPYZK010002237.1, from coordinate 17,987 downwards.
CCTCCAATGCGCGTTTACCTCGTCTCTCACGGCAATTCATTTATTCCCATCCCGACAATCGTTTCGACACAGCAAGCTTCTCAATTGAAAAATGTTTAGATTCCCGAAAATCGTCGAGAGCGTTTTTACGTTTAGTTCTAGTTTAGTTTATAACGTTAGTAAGAGTAGCACTTGGTAGATAATCGTAAGACTTTACAAGCGCGCAGTTAGTAAGATGCGTGTACACGTAGAAGACTGCGTCAACTCCCAAAAACCCAACGCTTGCATCAAAAATAGACATTTTTTAGACTCTTCTCCATTGGTCATGATTCACGGTCATTCGCTAGTCAGGTTTTTACGAGCCACCAAAGCGCACAAGCCGAAAACACATTTTCACACAGCGAAAAATGCGGCTCGAGCGAACCGCGACATCGAGAAAGACTTCACTACGGTATTTATATTTTTTTTTCTTGTTTTTCAAGAAAGTCGTTTCGTGTTTCGGGATACGTGTTATTTTCATTGTCGTAATGTGAAACTCAGGCAAAACGGTTTCGAAAGAAACTTAACCGGTAAGAACCGCTGAGACATCACTGGCTTGCAGAATTTCGTAACGTTGCTCCAATTTTCACAGCAATGGAAAAACACCGAAAGAACACGTTTTTTCTTCTATTATTATAAAAAGAAACGGCTCCACTCACGCTGTTGTCTAGCTACGGACCTCGTGCTGACATTTTCACTTACGATTTCCCTATCTACACACGCGAAACACTAAATACGAACTCTGTACAACCGTGAATTTCCCGTCCAAGGGATTATCCCCGAAACGCCGCTAACCTTTGACCTACCGAGAAAGGAAAATTTGGAGAACTTGTTGGGTGAACGAACGTATAGTATCAACATTTTTTCCAACGCCCGATGACCTTCGTAGCTCTTTCGACAGGCAGATTATTACGCACGTCGTACGCTAGTTGTATGTATACGTATATTAATATTACAGTGGGTATATAAGGCATGCATCACTTTTCGGCAGCTGACGCTCCCACGACCACCGCCCGTATTTTTTCTACCCTCACGCGTCGGAACTTTGGGACTATCGTAACTTTGAAAAATTGCGTCGACGCGTGCACCACCGGTGACAGGGTTCGTCGTTTGCTTGAGTCGTTACGTAAAATATCGGCATTTTTGGCTCGAACTTTGGTCGTTGGAGTACCTGGAACTTTATTAGATACTTTGGTTTTTTGTTTTTTTTCACGACGAAATCTGTCAATTCTTTCGTGGTTGCGTCACGGGCGCATGGAGGACGAGAGCTACTGCTTCCTTCCAGTCTCTATTTGACTATGGGTTTGTTTAGTCGCGCGTTGATGGGTATTTTATGAGTGGGTTTATCGGTTAGGTGTACTCATAGCTACTCGTTTTACTTGCGTTTGTTGGTATTTTGTTATTTCCAATTATTCGTATTTGAATTTGGGCGGTACTGAGTATGTATAGAGGTAGTGGGTATAGAAGGGTAGGAAGAATTTTGACGAAATTCAGAGTTTTTGGGCACTTTTTTTGCAATTCCGTATTTTCAAGTTGTGGGGAATTTGGGCATATTTTCGAGTTTTGAACATTTTGAAATTTTGGAATTTCCCTAGTTTTGGCAATTTTGAAGCTTTAGAAATTTCGGAAGTTTTTCAAGTTTTGGAATTCTGATTTGTAAATTTTTCGAGATTCACAAGTTGTGACAAATTTGAATAATTTTTTTGAATTTTCAGACATTTTTAATTTCATAGGTTGTAAAGTTTTAAAATTGACTGGGTTATGAAAATTTCAAAAGTTAGAAAATTTCGAAAGTTCTGCAATTTTTGAGGATTATGAAGTTCGAATTTCGTGTTTCGGAAATTTTGAAAACTTTTATGGTTTTGAAACTTTAATATCCTGCTTGAGATGGAATAAATTCATTTTTTTACGAAAAGGAGGTTTTAGGGGGGTGAAACCCAACTCGAAATTTGGAGAAAATTTATTATTTCAGTGAGATGAATGCATACAGTTTGAATATGAAAAAGGGTAAATTTCGCGATTTGGAAAAATGATAAATCCAGAATTACGATTTCGGAAAAATTAGAACTCAAATTGTGAAATACAAAAAATGGAATATGGAAGAGAATTTTACTCCGAAACGATAAGGACGATTCAAATGATATTATTTAATTTCATTAATCAACATAAGCTTAGCAAGTTTAGTAATTTACTGTGCATTTTGTAAAAAATTGAATTTAGAATTACAATTTCAAGTGACTGAACATTCAAATTGGGAAAGAAAAATTGGAACACGGGGAAAATTAAAATTTTGTGCTTTGAAATATAGTAGACTTGATATTGTTACAACTTTCCAAATTTAATAACTTGATAAAAATTTTCGAAATAAACACCTCCAAAATCGAAACTTCTGAAGAACAATTATTCGAATCGAAGAAAAATTGCGTAATGAAAAAAAAATTTGTGACTCCTAAGTATGAAATTCTCAATTGTTTAAACTGCTAAATTTCGATAACTTGTCAATTTTGTAAGTATAACCAAATTTATGATTTAAAATTTAAAATAGAAAATGATATTCATTAATAATTTAGGGATTTAAGAGTGGATACATTCGAATTTTTGAATTGATATACTCAAGCAATAAGATACGACAAAAGTGAAATTTTTCAAATTTCATGTCTTTCAAATTAGAAAATCAAAAAATTCTGGGAACTGAAAAAATGCATAATTTTCGACTTCGGAACCACCAATAATTCGTCAACTTCGAAATTTGAAAATTTTTAGAATAAAAAAATCAACCGTCACAACTTTATGCAACCGAAAATTGAAATTAGAAAATTAAAAATTCAGATGTTCCGTAAATAAAAAATTTATACTCTCAAATCGAGAATATCAACTATTCTCAACTTCAAAATTGCCATAACTCAATACGAATTCCACACGTACAACAAAATGCAGACATTCAAATATCAGTACATAAAAAAAAAGTTATTGATTAAATGACCAGATGATTACAAAATTGAAATCTAAGAACTCAAATACTCAAATAACAAGATATAAAAGATATGCAGTATATAAATCTGAAATTAAAAAAACCGCATAACTATCAAATTTCAAATTTCCCAAATTTGAATATCGAAAAAAAAAATAGAAAAATTCACACCTCCAAAACTATAATTTCCATGATTTATATTACATTCAAATTTCAGTACATAAAAAAAAAACAAATTATTGATTGAATGACCAAATAATTACAAAATTAAAAAAAGAAAATATAAAAAAAAGGAAGAAAATGAATAAAAAAAAAAAAAAAAACAAAAAAAAAAGAAAAAAAAAAAAAAAAAATAAAAAAAAAAAAAAAAAAAAAAAAAAGAAAAATTCAGACCTCCAAAACTATAACTTCCACGATTTACATAACTTCGAAATTCTGAAAAAAAATTTTCCGGCATGAGTATGTGACTACCAAGTAGATCCAAAACCTAATTGAGTGAATTTATCCACCCCCTTCGACAACTCATACCCACTCACACCCTCCTACCTCCATCCGGTGCCCACCTATACTCACTTCCACTCACCCATCTCAATTCTCGTCCTCTTCCACCCTTCTACACCAACTCACACCCACCATACCACCCTCAATATAACCAAAAAAAGTTCCATCCACTCACACTCACACCCACATCAACAAGCAACTAAAAAACCTTTCAACTATACAGCCCTCGCGTAACGCTCCTAAATACAAACGTTTTTTTGCAACTCGAACTCTGCTTCACGAGTATCATCGTTTCCACTGCTCATTACCACTAGGTTTTAACCGTTAATTATTGAAACAGCCCGCATGTGGAACTAGCAACTACGGTAACTCTTCTACCACTCAATTAGTTCCACTACATTTTTTCTTCACTAAAAACTTACGACCTAGGTACTTTTTCCCTCGACTTTCCATCACTCTCGCGTCCCTTTCCTACCCCCTTTCCTCGGAATCATCATCGCGTTATTACAATTATTACAATTATAATTATTGTATTCCCTAGATTAATAAGCATACCTCGGTGAGCGTTTCGTTTTTTTTTATGCCGCGCAAGAATCCTTTGTCGCCTTCTAACAACTACCGATCTTCCCTTCGAAGAGTGAAGAGGAATCGATGGTCTCGTTGCGGCCGAAACCAAAGAGACGGATCCAAGTTTTTTTTTCTACCCTAACTTTCCCGGATGTTCGGCCCTTTTCTCCGATCGTCTCTTTCGTTTCCAGAGGTTCGGGCGACCCGCGGGAGACCTTCGATTCGAAGGCACGGATATTTTTTCTACGTTTCGTCGTCGTCCTCCTCTCTCTGTTTTTCTCCTCATTTTTGACCATGATAAAAGGAACAGGGCATGCTCTAATTTGGCGTCAGGACCGCGGCACCAGAGGAAAGACGACTGCAGAATCGAACCAAGATTCTCAATCAACAGAATCTTCCCTCCGGATGCGGCGTCCATTTTTTCGAACAGGACGAAACCGAGTGTTCATCTGACCTTCACATCCTGAGTTGGAGAACGCGAATTAGAAGAAGCCTCGTTGATCGTATCACGCCTTCGACGTTCCTTGAGACTGATGAGCGATTGCGGGTTTGTGTGTGAAAGGTCGACTTTCTTCGTTGCATTTTGTCGAGCCTTCGAGCGTGTTTGGCTACTTGGAATGAATCCAGGTGAAGGAATCCCTCTTTCGTCCGCCATTTCAAGCTGTCACGGGCGTCGGGAGCCCCGAAGCGGCGACGCTGCCGCGCGCAGATTCGGGACCCCGAGTCCTCGTTTTTTCCCTTTGACCCGAAACCTTTCCCTGTCTGGTCCTGCTGATGCAGAGGCGGACGCGATCTTGATGGCAGACGATGCCAGCCCCCCCGACCGCATCTGGCCGTGAACTCATTGGAGGCTGCATTTACTTTCGATTTGGGTTTTGATTTCATTCACTTGCGTTTCTATCGTGTTCTTCAGCTCTGCGAGAGAAGCAGAAGGGGGAGGGTTAGTTGGGGGTCCTTTTCAGTTGGTTTTACGTGGTTTTGTTAGGGGATGAAGGCGTGGAATGGATGGAGGCTTTGTTGGTCAGTTGGGATGCGTTCATTCTATGTGGTTATGATCATTTTGGAATCATGTATGAATAATGGTGATTTTTATATGATTATGCAATGATGCACTTTTGGAAAAAGTAGAGATCCCTTATGGAAATTCCCCTCGAGTTGAGGGGAAATCCTGGAAGTTGAGGGTTAATTCTCAATTTGAGGGGTTGAAGTGACCCTCAAGTTGAGGAGAATTTTCATAAGGGATATCAATTTTGGAAGGTCACAATCATTTATGGATGTTTGTGCCATCATTGTACCATCATGTATGAAGCATGATTCAAATGTGATTGTACAATAACTGACAAATCATTGTATTATTGAGACGGAAAATTTTAACTACTCTTAATTCATCATTCATAAATCAAATCATCGTACAATCACGTTTTAAAATGAGATTTACAATGATTCATACCATCTGCGATCGCATTATTGTACCACCATTCATGAATATGATGCAGTAGTTATGGTACAATGATCACAGTTTTGAATACAAAACAATTTTGGTATTACAATCATCGTTTAATGATTTGAAGATCACATACGTGTGCATCTTGATTGACAAAAAACTGACTCAATAAAATGCTTCAGGATTTGTTAATAGGATCAGGGTTAAGTGGGATCAGGGGCTGAATGAACACTTTTTTATATAAAAAAATGCCTGAGTTTATAACATTATTTCGAAAACGATTTTGATAGTATCGAAAAACATTTGCTGGAATCTCGTAGTTTATGTCTTGTCTAACTGCGTTGAAAAAATAAACGATAATTTTTTTACATTCTTGTACACTGATACTGATGAATGAATGTCATCAGTTTTAAAAATGACACTTCATAACGGGTGAACTGTCGAAAAAAGTAGGGTATTCAAAAATCAATTGCTCATATCAGGCCAGTGGAGAATTTTTCAATTTATCTTTGGCGTACGAAATGAAAACGACGTCAGATATTAATTAAAATCCGTTTCGTTTCACTGTACAGTACGTCGAGCAAAATTGGAATCCAAACTTTGATATTGTGTTCGGATGGCTCCAGTCCTCTTTTTTTTAATTTCTGTTCAATTCCGGGTGGAGTTTTTCCGATTAAAAAATTCTCTCCTTTCCACCTTCCACGAAAAATTTAATCTGTAACTTTCAGCACGTTTCCAGCGTGCAGATATCTTCTATTCTAATCAGAGAAATCCCTCAGAAAATCATATCATTTTTGAGAATTATCATACATTTTCAAAAACAATCGAGCAACATCTTTTAATTATCCATTTTTTCAATTTCACTCCACTTTATTTCAAATTTATGTGCAACTCTTGCACGAAACTTTTCCAAACTAAATCTAATTATTTTTCCTGCTTCTTCCGACGTGCATGAAACTGATTAAAACCCGAGAGATTTTATAGCATTCATCAAATGCTCGACTAGTTCGCGGATTAGGGTATTAAAACAACTCCTTGTTTCGCGCTAAAAGGGGAAGAAATTTGGTTTGGTTCGTGTCTCGGGTGAAATATTTAGCGGGAGAAGCAACGTTTCATTCGGATTCGTGCTGTTAACTGGGTGAGATTCTTGCGAGTTTTAACACGCCGGTTGTTCAATCGGAAGCCGAGAGCAATTAAGTTCCTGGCCGAAGTTTCTAGTGCCACCGCGGCGATCGTTTTTCGGGCAACAAAGAAGAAAATTGCCGCCACTGTACAAACTAGTTATTGCCGAAAGCCATTTCGCTACTTCAAACAACACTTGCGAATCCGCAAACTCTGCCATTTGTCCCGGCATTGTGGTGGCTGAGCGCCCATTTCGAACCGGCCAATTATTATTATTGTAAAATAAACATCGTCAGTATTAGCGGATTTCGGACGCGGAAATTTCAATGCGAAAGCTCGTATTTGGAAATTAAATTTTGAAATCTTTAAAATGATAACAGGTTCCAGGTAAATTTTTATTCGAAGATTCTTGAATCCCCGAAGAAAGTTTAGGGTTTCAGAAATGATATTGAACAAAAATTAATAGTGCCCTACTGTCTTACAAAATATCAAAATTTGTAAAAAAAGTATTTTTTTTTGTAGTTTCAAGTTGTTGTATAGTCTGTTGAAAATAATATGATTTGTGAATGTATTTGGAAATTAAATTTGAAAATCATCAAAATGATGATTGTTCTGAGGTAATTTTTTGTTCGAATATTCTTTAATTTCCGAAAAAAGTTCCAGCTTTCAGAATAGATACTGAAAAAAATTTAAAGTCTCCCAAAAAATACTGAAATTCGTAAAAAAAGTTTTTTTTGTAGTTTGAAGTTGTTGTATAGTCTCAAAAATAATATGATTTTCTTTATTGTGAATGCATTTGGAAATTAAATTTGAAAATTGTCAAAATAATAATAGTTCTGAGGTAAATTTTTGTTCGAATATTCTTCAACCCCAAGAAAAATTCCAGCTTTTAGAATTGATATTGAAAAAATTTAAAGTCTCCCAAAAAATACTGAAATTCGTGAAAAAAGTTTTTTTGTAGTTCCAAGTTGTTATATAGTCTCTCAAAAATGAGATGATTTCATTTATTGTAAATGTATTTGGAAATTAAATTTGAAAATCATCAAAAGAATAATAGTTCTGAGGTAAATTTTTGTTCGAATATTCTTCAATCCCCAAAAAAAGTTCCAGCTTTCAGAATTGATAATGAAAAAAATGAAAAGTCTCCCAAAAACTACCGAAATTCGTGAAAAAAGTTTTTTCCCTAGTTCAAAGTTATTCTATAGTCTCTCAAAAATATTATGATTCTCTTCATCGTGAATATCTGAAAGGTTCTCCTCAAGAAGCACAAAAATACTCGTTTTAAGGAGAACCAGAAAGAAGTGCAATTTCATTATTTTTAATTAGAGCAGAATGACGATTGCGTTATTATACCGCGTTATTGTCACGAGGATAAAAGCAAGACACGCATCGCGGCCGGGTTAACAATGCAAATTCATAACGAAATACAATTACACAAGCTTCGCGAAGTTGCTCCCGGAAGTGAAGAATTATTGTCCGATTATTCCCCGAAAATTTCCCTTCCAAATTTCGGAAAATTAAATTTCCGTCTCCGGTGAGTAATTCTCCAATGTCGTTATACATTTTTGGGGAACTTTGGATTTGCAGTAGAACCGAAATTATTTGTAACGCCCCTGGGGCTCAAATTGGACTTCAAACTTACACAATTCTAATTTGTAACGAAATATAAACCAAGTATGAAAACGCTCAATTTTTAAGGATTAATCCCTCAAAACTTCTGAACTAGCCCTAACTCGTTTCACTCAGGGAGACCCTAAAATTTCAGTCCACCCTTAACTTAGAATTATAATGATATTGAAAATTGAGGGTAAATTTTTAACTCAAAGATGCAATAATGTCTTATTGTGTAGTTTCTTATATTTTTGTGGGATTTTCATAAAACTCTCAAGATGATTGATATTTTTTTCGTTATGAAGAATTTTGAAAATATTGTTCGCCAATTTCTTGAAACTTCCAGAATTTGAAAATGATTTTGGAAATTACTACTCAAATGATTGAAACTTGATCAAATAGTTTACAATAAAAATTAACTTATGAGAATTTTTTCAGTTTTGAGGATTTCGAATATTTTTGATATTATGTGATTTCGAAAATTATATAAATTTCGGAAATTTCAAAAGAATCTCGAAAATCTTGAGAATTTTACGGAATTTGAAAGAATTCATATAATTGGAATAATTTCGCATATTCGAACCTATCCTTGAATTTTGAAAATTGTTCTAGAATTTCGAAAAGTGTAAAAATTCGGACGATTCTGAAATTAATGGAAAATGTAAAAAGTTGTGACTGTTTAAAGAACTTGAAAAATTCTGAAATTTTTTAGAACTATACGAACTTTCTCAGTTTTAAGGATTTCAAATATTTTGATTATTTTGCAATTTCGAAAATTGCATGAATTTCAGAAATTACAGGAATCTTAAAAAATTTCAGAAATTATAAATTTCGAAAAATCGAAGTATTCATAATTCCGAATATTGAAAGAATCCTCGAATTTCAATAAATTTTAAAAAATTTCACAAACTTCACAAATTTTGAAAATTTATACAATTCTGTAATTTCTGACAAACTTAAAATTTATGAACGTTTTAACAATTTCAAGAGTACTGCAATTTCTAAAAATTATACGAATTTTCTCAGTTTTGAGGATTTCAAATATTTGAATTGTTCTGTAATTTCGAAATTTGCACAAATTTCGGAAATGACAATGATCTTAAAAATCTCGAGAATTCCAGAAAACTTAAGAAATTTCTGAAGTTATAATTATTCCACATATTTAGCGCATCTTTGGATTCCGAGAATTTTTAAGAATTCTGCAAAATTTGGATAATTCTCAAATTTCTGAAAATCACAAAAATTTTATTAGTTTTCAGGATTTCAAATATTTCGATCATTCTGTAATTTCGAAAATAGTATTAATCTCGGCAAGACTCTGCAATTGATAAGGACAAGACTCTCAAAACGAGGACAAGACTCTGCAATTCTCGATTGAATGCTAACTAATTCACGATTTTCAAGAAAATGTTCGCTCCTACGAAAATTTACCCCATGAAATGATAATCATAAAAAAAAAACAAATCTTACTTGTGAACTCGTCCTCGTCCTCTGCCTCAGCTTCCGCCGCGAGTTCCTCGGGCGTCTTTTTCTTGCGCATCAACGGATTGGGTTCCTCGAGCTGCACTTCTTGCACCTCTTCCTTTTTCTTTATGTTATACTGCAACCCAAGAAAGAGGGAAATTTTCATTCGAAAACGTCTTCCATTGCGATAAACGTTTCGACGGGATATCGCAATTTGCGAGCCCGGGACAACAATGGGGCTCGAGGGAAAAAAAGCGGCTATCGGGTCGGGTGGAAAAACGCGATCACCAAGTTATGGGGCGAATATTGAGGAAAACGGAGTGCCGGAAAACCATTCCACGCCGTTCACAATGAGGGGAAAAGCGCGGAAAAACTTGGCCCGTTCATACCAGGCGCATATTCCGCAAAAGTGGGTTCCGTTATCTGATAATTCAAGGGTGGATCCGGAACGACTTTCGAGGGGTAAGAGAAGATGATGATAAAAATTTGGCATAATCATGGTACGAATATCATTTTTTTGAAAACAGGGGAAAAATTCGATTGATTTTTATTTTTTTTATTTCTAGGCTCGATTTTTGAAGTTTTAATCAAAATATGTGGATATTTACATTTAAAAATTTTTGAATTTCGAACTTCGTAATTTGTTGATTACAAGTTCCGATTTTTATCATGAATGAAATCAGAACTCCCACAATTTTAGAATTCAGACTCGACAGAATTCCGAATTTCACTCGAGATGTGATTTTTTTTAATCTTGACATTCGTCCATTTTTTGAATTTACGGTTTGTAAAAGTTTCCTACAGTGTTTCCACGAGAGTTTGAAAAAATACAACAACTTTAATTCCCTGCAATAAATCATTTGTGTACAAGCAACGGAAAATTTTTATTACATTTGTTTTTACTGCAGACGTGAATTTACGTTGTAACAAATTTTTTACTTCCACCTTTTTTCTGTTTATTCTCGCTCAGAATCGTTTAATTACTGCAATTTGTTTTTCGAAGCGAAAACGCATGTTTTTCCTCCTCGAAACGAATGTTCGTTTCCGCGTTAACTTTCATCCTCCAAGATAAACTACAAACTTGAAATTATCACGTAAATTAGAGATTCGTTTTTCAGGTACTTGTAACGCCATGAGATATTCATGAGCTAGAGCTTTTGGCATCAAGTTTCGGTAATAATTAGAAAAAGTTCGGCCGGCGCGAAAGAAGTGGAGTTTCAGCATTAGAGTTTCAGATCAGTTCTACTTTGGAGAGTATCGGATTTCGTTGCTTGATGATGCGAGAGAAATAAGAGAACGTTTGGAAAGTCGGAAATTGGCGATGGTTCACTATCGTAGAAAATAAATGATCGTAAACGACATTTCAGGAAAAAATAACGTTGGTTCAAAGTTCGTGTGATAAGCTGATCGAGAATCACACATTTGATAATTTTCAACTCAGCTTTTCAACTCACGAAAAATGATTCTATAGTAATTAACGAGGTAGCAATTTTTTTCATGATATCCAAGAACGTTTCCCATTATTTCACACGATGAACGCTTGAAGTACAGCGCGACATGTTGGATGAATATTTTATGGAATAAACAATGTCGGTGATCGATCACTCGTTCCGGTGTATCAATTGCCATTACATTGTTCGCGAATGAAGGATGAAAAGTTGGCACATGATAAAGTGGCGTCGTAGACGTTGTACGACACCATTGATCTTCGCTTTTTCAATTTTTCCCGGTAATCAGGCAGGTGCCCATACATCCTGATCGAACAATATGCGTACGCGACCGCGCGCACTAATGGCAGTCCATTTAATACTCATCGATCCCGCTTTTTGATCAAAGACTTTGATAACGTTAATGAAACGGCCCGTTGCACTTACCCAAAACCTATAGGATCGATGGATTTCGCGGAACCTTAAATTTATTAGCAAACGTGAATTCAGTAACATTGTTACGGTACCGGAATGTCTAACGGAATTTCGGGACAAATTTGAATTAATCATCCGGAGTTTCGTAGGAATAAAGTTCGATTTTTTAAAGGATGGAAAAAATACATCGAAAATAAGGATCAGTATGAATAAAAGGAAAATGAATTCGTTTGCAAAGAAAGTTTTCCGAGTATTTTCTTTCAGTCGAAAGTAGGTGAATTAAATGAAAGTGTGTAATGTTAAGGAAAACATGGTTCTTGATTTTCCTGATTTTCTGAGGATTATACTTCTGACTCTTAAGAATTCGGGCCTGAAAATCCTCGGAATTTGAGACATCGAGCCCTCAATTACGAAAATTCTAACATTCCGAAATATTAATAATAAATCTCAGCATTGAAAAAAATTGGATTCAATTTTCCTGTTGAATAAAATATCCAGAAATAATGTGCATGTTTTAAAATTTGTCAAAATCGTTGAACTGAGCTAAAATTATTGAAAGAGACAACAAAAATGTCCCAACTTTCAAACGCAGTTGAGGGAAAAACAAACAATATCGATTCTCCCACTCCATTAAACACACTTTTGTTCTGGGTTCATATAAAACTGATGCGATGAATTTTTCCCCGCAAAAACTGCACATTACTCCGGTCGATACGCATTTAAATAGAAAAATCGAAGGTACGTACGATAAAGTTTCAATGCTGCTCAATGAAGCGTTGAGCCATTACTTGAATTTCACGGTATCAGATATAACACAGGGAAAATAATACGTGTACGTAATTTCTCATGGCCCAGATAAATGATTACGTATAATTTATATGCAAACAGAGGATTTGATTTTCGGCACTAGATAGTCAGATCAATGCGAATTTCGTAGTCAATGCGATAGTCACGTTTCTGTTTCGATTTCGCCTCTATCTAATTCGAAAACAAATTCACTGTAAAAGTAGGTCATTAGATTCCTCGGAATGTTTGGTTTTATGGTGTTCAATTGTTTCGTGACTCGAAATATCACAAATTTAAAGCAGAGGGGAAAAGGTTGAATTTCTATAGAATTTAGTTTAACGAATTGTTTGAAGAATTATCAAAATTTAGACATATACATAATAATGTTCGAGATTTTCAGAATATTGGAGGATTTGGAAGAATGTTCGAAATCAGAGTTATTTCGAGAAATTATCGGTGATTCCAGACAGTTTTGACTAATTGTTAAAAAAAATAAAGATATGTCCGTAAATCGAATTTTTTTTTTAATTTTTCAAAAATTATCCAGAAGTCGTAAAAATGTATGAAATATAGAAATTCGACTCATTTTATCATTTCGTACTATTGCACAGTAGCTGGATTTTGTCTGAATAAATTGGTAGAAAACCTCAAGTGAATACTAAATTTTGAATAATTCGATGTGAGAGAGAATTCTATTTTCCGAACATTTTTCGGAATCCAGCAGCAGAGTAGTATAGGGCGAATGTAAGTGCACGCATACGGGGAGGATTTTCGAGCCCGGCGTATTATTCCCCGAGCATACATACGTATGTCTCCATCCACAGCACGCGTTGTGTCAAGGAGACAGATAGCACGAGCACAAATGGGCTCGTACCTCACGCTATGTCAAATCTGATGTTCCCTGGAAATGACGTTAATTAATGCATCTCGAAATCGAACGACTCTACATCCACGCCGACGTTACCGGGCTTTTATCGAAGCCCCCGCACTTAATATTCGCTCATGGACTCGAGCCAGTTTTGATTTATCGCGAATTATATCGGGGCGTCGCAATGTCGGATCCAGGATTTTCTTTCTATAAAATCACGTGTAAAATTCACGGAGTGGACCAGTAATTGAGTCGTTGGGGATTTTCAGAAGTTTGAGAACATCCGGGAAATTTAACAAAAACTCATGGAGGAATTGCTGACATTTTTACAGACTATTCTGAAAACATGCGAATAAATTTTGGTATACAGTAACTTGTAGAGAATTTTCTTCATAAAGTTTGCAAAATTATTAAACGTTTCATCCCGGATGAAAATATTTCCGAATTCTCATCAAGTTTGAAAAGTTCGCCTGCTTTTCCAAAAATTTTCAGAAATTGAGTGAAAATTGTGGTCGTCACTGTTTCAATGAATACTCAATTTTAATTATTAATATTAAATTGGAAATTCGCGAAAAAAGATGTTCTGACTTCAGTTTTCTGAAAATTGACGAAAGTTCTAGACAGATGCCAGATTTTTTGACAATTATCAAAAATTCCTCACTTTCAGAGCAATCACAAAATATTCAAATTATCATAAATAACGTCTAAATATTCTGGAAGCTGATTTTAAATCCACAAAATACTGTAAAAGAGAGAAATTTGTGATTTATGGAAAGATCTAAGAGATATTCCTTTCTTCCAAAATGTCAAAGAATAAAAGGTTTCAAAATTAGGTACGTAAAATATTCCAGATGAATGTCCAATTTCCAAAAATTTCAGAAAATACCGAACTATTCCCAAAAATAGACCAAAATTCTCGAAAATGACCCACAGCGCCTAAAAAACCCATAAATTCGCCTCTGTCCTGGGCGATATTGCGGCATGAGCGAGAATTTCAATTTAGTGAACAGGGAGTATTTAAAAGCCCGAAATGCATCGATCCTCGGGAATTCCGCGAGTCGCGAGCGGCGTATATTGTTACCTTGTTTGCAAAAATGAAACACTGCTGACGCGTCAAATAAACGTCGACTTCAGCGGTAACCGAAACCGGGCTCTACTCCACTGCTTTGTGAACCGGAGCGGAAAGGCTATGCTTTCCAAATGGAATTCTAACTGCTTTAAACTTTTCATGCGTCTACTTTGAATCCTGCATTGATGAACATTTCCATCAAATGGGGAAATTTTTTCCTGCTCTCAAGAGAGACACAATAGAAGCACTTGAACTGAATCAAATGAAAAAAAGTCTGTTTTTTCATTTGTTTCGAAAAAATGGTTAGTTATATTTATCATAACTTGTGAGCGTTAGTTCCAAATTCCCGAGATTCAAGATTATTTTATCAAAATCCTTGAAAATCATCAGTATCAAGCATTTTCGAAAGTTTAACGCATTTTTTTTAGATATTGTGCATTTTCGAAAGAAATGATTTGCAAGTGGCAAAATTTGAAATTATTTGATTAAATTAATTCTATTTGCTTAATTAATTTTTTTTAATTAATTATCTATGAATTTAATTAAATTAATTCTAGTGTCTTTAATATTTCCAAAGTTGACGAATCAACTTTAGAATCTCCGAAAGAACGTACTTAAAATTTCTAAACACTCATATACACATAAAAATTCGTTTTCCACATCTATATACATCGAATAAATACGTCGCAACAAGATGTAACATGCCCCAGTCGTATTTCTTCGCAAAAACTCGTTATCAGCAAAGAGATTTCTCAAAACACAAGTAATTGCGCGCTCGTGAAAACCGCTGGAAGTGGAATGGACGCGAAAATTGTCAACTGCAATGAAGGTTACGCAGCTGATACGAGCGAACACTCGGCGTTTACAGTCTGGTTTCATTTCCCATTCGCATCGGGGCTCAAGACAGTGCGGAAATTCGCGCTGCCATCGTCACCTCGCACTTGCCGGGATAGTTAAATTAGATTAATCCTCCTGCGTCATGCCGAGACTCGGCCGAACGGAAATTTGAATCAAAATTTCTCACTTCAAAGCATGATTCTCCGCGATGTCGATTGAATACCAGAGGGTATAAATTGAATGCTTAAAAGACAGGTACGCCACGATTTTCCGACTTGACAATTTTTTTATCTGATTACGCTTATACTGAAATGGATCAAGTTTATAGTATTTATCTGATTTATATCTCAGGTTTTTAGAATTTTTTGGAAATTTTGAAAGTCTCTGAATTGATGTTCTAGAATCTTCGGAATGTCTTAAAAATGTAGGATCGTTCAAAATTATCCTCATCGTAATAAATTCTTGAAATTTTTCCAACAAATGAGGAAAAAGCCTTAGAAATGATAAATAGTGTGAAAAAAATATATGAAAAATGACAAAAACTCTTAAATCATCAAAAAGAATATCGTTTTACCCAATTTCAAATTCGATTAATTTCGAAAAATGACAGACTCTCGTCAACGTTTCCAAAAAACGTAGATGAATTTACGAGTCATGGGAGTCGACTCCCACATGACTCCCAATTTGGGAGTCATAATTCCCAAGTTAAGAGTCATGATTTCCAGCAATGTCAAACTTTCAACATGTCAAAACTCAATTATCTGTAATCTTTGAAATACTCGAAAACTTCAAAGTCCTTGGAAATTTTCGAAAACTTTCAAATTCTAACATTTTTGAAACTAACAAAATTTCCGAAACTTTTTGAACTTTATTTATCAGTACTTTCTAATTTTCCGAAATTTCACAATTCCATTGAATTCAGTAATTTACAAAGCTTTGAAAGTTCCAAAATTTTGGAAAATTTCAAAACTTTACAACTTCGAAACTGCAAAATCTTGTAATATTCAAAATTTTCAAATTTCTTTGCTCAAAAAATTCAAAATACTTGAAAGTATGCGGAATTCCCAGAACTTCAAAAAAGTCGGAACTTGATAATTTTTCATCTTTATAATTCTCCAAAACTTCAAAGTTCTTGGAAATTCTCGAAAACTTCAAAATTCCGACATTTGAAAAACTTCTCAAATTTCGAAAATTCTAAGCTTCATAACTTTGAAATATTCGAGCACTTCAAAACTTGGGAAATTTCTAGAACTGTGAAAATGTCAAAACTTGATAATTTTTAACCTTGAACATTATAAAACTTCAAAGTTTTTGAACATTTTTAAAACATTCCAACATTTTGAAAACTTTTAAAATTTCCGAAACTTCCAAAACTGCAGAACTGAATGATTCTTAGAAAATTCACAATTCCAACGCTTTATAGGTTCCAGATCTAAATTATTTCAAAATTTCAAAGTTCTACAATTCCAAAATTTTCGAAATATCTAGACTTCAAAACTTCAAAATGACTTCAAAACTGCAGAACTGAATGATTCTTCGAAAATTCACAATTCCAAAGCTTTATAGGTTCCAGATCTTAATTATTTCAAAATTTCAAAGTTCTACAATTCCAAAATTTTCAAAATATCAAAACTTCAAAACTTCAAACCTGTCCGTGACTCCCATTATGGAAGTCAATGGGAGTCATAGGAATCATGACTCCCAGTTTGATTCCCAAGTTAACTCCCAGAGTGAAACATTCGAATTCTCGTCGTTACACAAAGATTTTTTACATTCAGCTATCTCAGTGATTCTTCATTTCGCGTAACGAGGAAAATCTCCGCTCGCTCGCTACCCGATCCGACATTTTATATCGCATTAAGTCACGAAATCCTTTTGCGTCGCGAGTCGTCTTTGAGTTAATTGGCCGTCGAGTTTAAAGCGGACATTGATGAGGATCTGGCGAACGTCTTAAAAGGAGTCAGCCTGACTCTATTAGGAAGTCGCCATATTGAATGCAGGGACTCCCTACTAGAGTCAATTTGACCCCAGTTAAGTTTAATCTTCTCTCTTCGTTTTCCTCGGTTTCCCCGTCGATTGTTCTCCCATCATCACGGCTCATATCTTTTCGTTTAAGCGCCACATTTTTCTCGCTGACGGCGCCGCGACGTTTTTTCGCTGACACTCTTTTCACGACCAATAAAGTTCGGACAATAAATTTTACGAAGGCACGGGACGCTCCCGATTTGTCGATCGACGCTTCTTTCCGAGGACTGGAGACGGAGAAAAGGTGTTTACAACGTGGTTTCGAAGATTTCATGGTTGTCTTTACATTTCGCTGGGTTTTATGCATAATCTACGACTGGGAGGGACAGGGGTGTTGAGGTGTCATCGAGTCTCGTTTTGAACTTGACGTAAGTTGGTCTGAAATTGTGGGATCATTTTTCTTAAGGTGTACAAGGATTTGGGGAATGTGTTTTATGTGGACTGTTTATTTTATTCTTCATTTTGACGAGGGTTGAACTGAGAAATTCATGGACAAAGTTGCATGGTTCATTGTCAGTTACAGATAGTATTTTCTGATTTTCTATTTTCGTACTCCATTTTTTTCTTCCCATTCGCGGTATTCTCGACATTTCCATTCCACTCTCGTCCAATGTATTTCGAAATCCCACGTGCCAATACTCAATCATCGGACTTTTCCGACTCGTGCCAGTGACAAAACCTTTGTTCAACTCTCGCTTTATGTTTTTATTGTATTTCAGAGTATTCGGAGTGCTATTATTATGTCTCTCGAAATCGTAGCTGCTGGAAAAAAAGCACGACTTAACGGAACTGAATTACAAGTCGAATTTCCCTAGTGATTCTAGTTTTTATAAAAACCTTAT
>JAPYZK010002236.1:0-20531 GCA_030522785.1 Platygaster equestris | reverse complement strand
CGATTTTGAACTAATGCAAAGCCAAAAGATTCAAAAACATCGGGAATTTTTTGTACGAAAGAACAAAAATGAATGTATATTTGTAGAGACAGTCGGTGTATTTATTTTGTACACTCCTAAAAACTCGGTAATTGTTCGTTTACTTACCTTGAAAGTATTGTTGGGACTGTACGAAATTAATAACACTTTTTGGAATCTGTCGCATGCATTTTTTGATTTCTGGGATGTCAATTTAATTGAGATTTGTTGATTATGTAAAAAAACAAATGAATAAATCTTTTTCATCAATAAACGCGTCGTTTTGATTTTTCTGTTAAAAAATGGTGAGATTTTAAGGCTTTTTGAGGGTTGATGGTGTTTTGGAATAAACGGTTTGTTTGTTAGGCGAAATCGACGTCCTGTAAAGAGGCGATAAAACGGTGGGAAGAAAAAACAGGGAAGTCCGCTGGTGAAGAGAAAGAGATAATTTTGAGCTTTCAATGGCCGCCGATCGAAAAAATGGACAATAGTTTGTCCATTCTCAAAAATGTTGAGTCAGTGTTATTGAAATTTATTATTACAAACAAATTATACACAATTTTCAACATGGTATACAGCATTTCAAATACATCTTCATTTTTCCCCTAAATTTTCAGTACTTTTCCATTTAACCTAGGGAAAAATCTCAAAGCCATAACAACTTAAATAATTTTCTGCGCTAAGCATGATTTTCAATTTACTCATTGTTTTTACAGAAAATTGTCCTTATCGACAAACATGATAGAAAAAATAACAAGCATAAATTCTTTGAAAAACCTCAAAATCCTGTCCCTTGGCCGCAATTACATAAAAACCTTCGCTGGTTTGGAAGTCGTCGGAGACCATTTGGAGGAATTATGGATTTCGTACAACATGATAGAAAAAATCAAGGGCGTGAACTCCTTCAAGGCTCTCAAAGTTCTCTATATGAGCCACAACCTCGTGAAAGATTGGTCGGAATTCGATCGTTTGAAACAAATTCCGAATCTCGAAGATTTGATATTTTCAAACAATCCCCTCGAAGACGCAATGGACGCCGAATTATGGCGAATGGAAGCGATCAAAAAATTACCACGTCTCAAAAAACTCAACTCCATTCCAGTAATGTTAGTAAAAATGTATTCATTCATTTCGATCGCATTCACAATTACATGATTCATTTTTCAGAAAACCTGATTGAAGTAAACGAATTTCAACCTCGAAAAACAGCAAAACAAAAATATTCTCAACTATTCTTCACTATCACAAATTTCATTAAAAACCCTCCTAAATTTGCAAAATTCGATTTTCTAGAAAACTTAAAACTGGTACATTATATAAACAAAAAAAGGGAAACAGTGAAACTCAGAAAATGAAACATACTCAGCAATTCGATAGACATAAGTGTACACAAAGAGGATTCAAATAGACATAAATTTACACTATAAAAAAAAAAACAAATCCTTTTCGAGTCCACTTTTTGCTATCAGTAACCGAAATGAGAATTCTAACTTGAAAGAAAAGTTCAGAAAATCTCGCTTATCAAACAAACAGTAACTCAAGTAAAAAAAAAGTTAACAACATCAGTTACTGTCAACCTTCATGTCGTTGATACCCAATTCTTCGTTTTGCTCGAAATTCCTCTCGTATTTATCCACTTTCAATTTTTCATCGTACCCTTCATCGCTGAGGCTTTGGATGTAGCTATTTCCCGCTGGGTCATCCAAAATCAAGGTAACTTCTTTGTTTCCGGCCAAAACGTCGTCAACCTTTTTAATAAAATCTTCCATTCTTCTGGTCGCTTCCGGGTCTTTGGCGTCGGATCCAAAAGTCGTGCCGCTGAGTTGGTCCCTGACTGCAGCGATGATTCCTTCGACTGTGGTGAAACGACCGGACAAGGTCGTGGAGCTCAATTTTAGGTCCAACTCGGGAATCCTCATTTCGCAGGTTTCGGATTTAAGGAGGTCACGACTGAAGTCCTCTTTTCCGGTGACCTTGACCTCGATCCTGATGCCCAAGGGCTCAATTCCGGTTCCACTTTTGACCTCGTTCGTCTTATGGCCACAGGCATCGCAGACCGTGGCCATTATGACGACTTCTTTGAAATACGGTATGTCTATAATGTGTGATTAAGGAAAAATTTGAATATCTAACAAAACAAAAATAAAACCGAAAGTTTTAAGAAATATTAAAACATGGATAAGTTAAATTTTTAGCATTGCATTTCTTCATTTCTTAATTTTGTAATGTTAATTATATCAAAGTTTAATATTTTAAGGTCTTATCTCTGGTACGATCAATTCCAAATGTTTTTCCGGATTGTACTCGTACCATATATCCATATATATCCCATCCCCTGTCTATGCATATCACAATCGACATCAAAATACAATTCCCTATATGAGAGCCAATGGGGGCGCGAGGTTGTGTCTGCTTATGTGATATATCTACTCATTCTAGCTGTTAATTTTCTCAAAAACAGCGATTTTTGACATTCAAGCGTAATTTTTGAAAAAAATAATCAGTGAAACATGAAAATTTTGACACTTGTAGCTAACTTGCGGCGCTTCTTTTCGCATATTTTTTATTGGAAAATCCGGACTCGTTTTTTCAATATAATGAATATAGTGTTTTGAGCCCTATACCCCCTGTGTATTTGGAGTCGAATTTGACATTGAATGTTTCTTTTCGCAGTCAGTTAATCGACTCAAAATTTTGCAAACGTATCACAAATACGTTCAATTGCAGTTTTACAAATTTTCAACGAAAAATTCAGAAACTCGAAAATCAAAGATCTGACCTTAATATTTCTAAATTGATAAAATTGATCTTCAATTATTTATTATTGTTGTATTATATAATTAATTTTCAATTGACTATACTAATTACAAATAAAAATCGTGAAAAGGATACTGATCATTTTCATGTTTTCCTTGCACGGCGCGTGACATTCTGGACAATTCACATCGAACGACAAAACTTCGCCTTGGATGTCCTCCAAAGTATATTGCCCTTCCTCGGGTACTTGCAAAATTCCATCCTTGTCTTGAACGAATATTCCGAGTTCCCTATCTTCCTCTTTGGTCCTTTTAAACTTGATTATTTTACAGTTGGGATCGCTGAGTGGTGCTCGCGGATTTTCTAAAAAACAGTTTCCGGAAATGTCGGAAAACACTATTTCAAAGGGTTCGTCCAACACTTTCAGCAAAATGAGCTTGGCGAGAAATTCGTCTATTTTGGCAGCGACATCGGGTGTTTTTTCTCGTCTTTCAGGTTGGTCCTGTTTCAAGGCGTCGATGCTTCGGTCGATTATTCCCTCAATAGTTGTAATTTCTAAAAAAAAATTAGTTGATGAAAAAAGGTAAAATTACAGTAGTTCGTAATTTATTCGAAGTCTTCACTGACTTGAAAATGAAACAGAATTTTTTTCTTGAAATTTTTGGACATATTGAAGAAGAAATAATCTGAATCGTTTGAGAATCACAAAAAACTGCGACATACGATCTTTTTGAGATTTTGCAGGAATTTCGAATTCCAGGTGAGGAATTTTTATGCTTGTGTAATCGGATTTGACGACTTGACGATTGAGATCTTTTTGATCCATAACTTTTAATGTTATTTTGATCCCATGTTTTGGTATTTCTGCAGTGTTTCGAACTTCGTTGTTTTTATATCCACAATTTTCGCATTCGAAAGCCACTACTACAGCATATTTGAAATGAGTATCTTTCATGGGATAAATTCGAGTCATCCCCTGAAACAAAAACAAAAAAGTTACAAAATTTATGGAAATTTTTTGAATGGCTTGTTGAATTTCAATTCTGAAATGTGTATTGTGAAATTGGAAAATTGCCAAATTAAAATTTTTTGCGATTCCAAAATCATTAGTATAGTTGTCAAATTTGTTGTCAAAACGCTCAAATTTTCAAAAATCTATATTTTCGCTCACTAATTCCGGATATTGGAATGTTGTTCATCCAGGACATCCGAAAAATCATTGACAATGAAAAATTTTGAGGTTAGATTTACGAAACATTATTGTAAGAAATTCAAAAACTAAGATCAGCGGTGAATATTCACATTTCTCATAATATACAACAATTATAATGACACCCGTGAAACATACGTGCGGAACTTAACCTAGAAGTTTGCGGGAGAAAAATAATTCGATGAACACTTACATTTTCGCCGCATTCGATGCAGAGACTTTCAACTAAAACGATATCTTCCACGGGATCTCGTTCGGTATCCTTCTGATCACTCACTCGCGATGTTTCCTTTTCCGGTGACATTTCGCAGTGTTTTTTTGCAAGAATTTGATAACACAAGGTAATTAACAGTAATCAATCACTGTCAAAGTTTCGTTGTTTCATTAGTTCATTACGCACAATTACGCAAATTGGTGCAATTCAGTGCAATTGACAATTATTGACAACTACGTCACAATACTCACAATAAACCTACATCGGGTTCGGCCGGGCTGTCTGCGAACATACCCGACGTATATTCGGGCGCGTTTGTGATTCACGAACATACCCGAACGCTGAATTTCTTTTGGCGGCAATTTCATATTCACGAGTCACGACATTTTTTCGTAATGTCACTTTCAATGTTAAAAGTAAACTCGAAAAAATTTTGGAGAGTTTTAGACGATCGGAATTCAGTCTCGAAAATGCACTCACCTTAAATGTTTTCCTGATTTTTCCATCGTATTCATCTATTCGACTGGTTTCAGAGGTAATTTTTCAAAATTTCACTTCGTTCTATGTATTTTCCTATCACAATTTTGCAATAGTGCCACTAATTTTCCAAATTATACATTTTTGTATAGAACCATAAGTCTAAAATTATTAATTATGTAAATAATTGTTGTCAATAATTACTCAATTTCGAATCGCGTTATATTGAACATAAAATTAACAAATTTTGAAATAGAATTTTCAAGCTGCTAAACATATAACAATGATTCTCGTTTTTTAATTCTAGGTGTATTGAATGAAAAATAAGATCACATGCTATTCACATTTTTGTATGAAATATATGAAAAACATGTATTATTTGGTATGAGTTGTTAATATTAAGCCATGTTGCTTTCTGTACGTTTTTTTGTAGTTTTATATAGGTGCCGTTGTTGTAGTGAAGTATCCGATTTTTTTAGAAAATAAACGATAAAAACTGTGCGATGCCGAATGAATTTTATCGTTTACTTTCAAGTGATTGGTGTGGATGTATTACTTGAAAGATATTAATTGAAAATGTTTTGAATAAATTCGAAAAATGAGTACGATTTTTTAAATCCCTTAGAGAACGACGACCTATATTCGACATATATAAGACCTATAAACGACCTATATGTAACCCTTATAGGTGACCTATGAATAACCTACAATCGCCATATAAAACACATATATATATTATCTATAAACGACCTATTTTTGACCTATTAACGAGATATATGAGATCCAAAATGACCTATAAGCAACGCCCCTACCTACAGGTGCGTGCATTTGTTTTATGGGTTATATATAAACGCAATATAAATGACACATATTTGTAAGTATATTTGATGTAAGTCAGATATACACATAGGTCGTTTATAGGTCTCATATAGATCAAATATAGGTCGTCGTTCTCTAAGGAATGCTGCAAAAATCTACAGAAATTCTGTCGAATTCCAACACACTTTCTGAAATATGGAGTCAAATTTCGAAAAAATGATAGAACAGAAAATATACAAAATGCTAGAATTTGTCGAATTTCTCCGAATTTTATCAAAAAATACACGAAAATTATTATGAATGCTTAAAAAGCGGAAAAAAAATTTTTTTATCGAAATTTGAATAATTTATAAATATCGACAAATTCTTGAATTTCTTCCACAAATAAGAATTTTCAAAAATGCGTCAAATTTCTTACAAGTACGACGAATTTTGAAAAATGCTCTACAGATAGCGAATAATTCCATTTTCCATTCGAGTCGTAATTTTAATGATTTCGAAGTAATACACCCCAACGATGAAAAAATGACGAATGACAGTGTGACTGGGATGTCAATGAAAGAGTCTTCAGGTATACATTCGTCTTTTTGTTTAATGATGTGACTATATATATATATGTCATTATGCACAAGTAGATATTGATATAATAATATCGAGTGTTACAGTAGTGTATGTGATATATTCCTATATTATATGATCCTTACAGACAAAAATGTCGAACTAGTTCTAGCGCTATTATTTATGTTTAAACATGTACATTTTTCAGTATATCATATGTACCAACTACGTTGTGCAAACACAGTTCCAAAAACCATTTTCGTGTTGCTAACGAATCAACGTGACAAAAAAAAAAAAAATTACAGGCGTACGTTAACCTTTGATAAGAATATATTCTTAAGAAAATTATTTATTGCTACGTTTTTATGTCAATGATATGTGTGATGTACCATCGAATTCGTGATAATTTTCATGCATTTTCAAGTTGCAGAACGTTGAAAATTTTGTCCATTGAAAAATTCAACCCGAATTCGTCCGGGAAAATGAAAATTCCGGTGGTTTTGAATTAAGAGAGTAATAAAACTAAAAATTATTTTGTTGCCGAAATTGGCAAGTATTTATTTTGTGATGTTGTAATTAGTGTTTTTGTTGTTTATTTCAGAGAGCGAAAAAATGCCCAGTGAATGAAAAATACGAAAAATATGACCAGAGTGTCTAATAATAAAAAAATTTCCGTTTTTCCAGATATTAATTCAATTTCGAATTTTCATTGAATCAATGAATATCAAATTTCACATTTCGAAAATACGAGAATTTTTGAAAATCGCTCACAATCTACAAGACTCTGGTTTCTTCCAATAACGCGGAATTTCTGGTTCGTTAGACACCCGGTGAATTTCGTAAGAAAATTTGCGGAAAAGCTGAAAAATTCTGTGCTCTGAAACAAGCGAAGTTTTTCGCCTAGTGACCTTTCTATGCCTTTGTAAAAATTTCGTTGTTGCGAGACTTTTCATTACGATAACGGAACTTTTCATGCACTCGTTCTTAGTAAATGTGCACTCGATAACTTTTTTTTTTCACTTTCTTTCCCTTTGTAGAAGGAAATGTTTCGTTTGAAAATCTCCGCAGATATGTTCTGTAAATTTTCACGTTTGGATATGTCGTATTCCGGACTCGCAAAAAGTTTATAAAAATATATTTTTGTTCTTTCTTTTACTGCGATTTGTCAATTTCCGTTTTTAAGGTTCATTTCAGAAGATTTTCAAGGTGCATTTCCTTCTACAATTTCATAGTAGGGAAACGTGATATACGACCCAAATTTTCGAAGATTTTCGAAAAACAAAAAAAAAACACCAATTCAAAAATCTTCAAATTCCGAGTTCATAATACCACGTAAAATTCTACGATCTAAAAAAAAGTGTGCGTCGTCAAGCATGCCACAGACAAGCGCAAATATTTTCTGCCCCTGTCGAAAAGTAATCGAAAACTTCAGAAAGCCAAAAAAATACGAAGCTGCGACTGGAAATTTGGGTAAAAACGCATGAACGAATTCAGTAATACTTATATTTCTTATCAGTTTAAATCTATCGATAGGTAAATGTACACTCTTGGCAAAAATCCGAAGAAAAACTGATTCCAAAATAGAAACGGATCGTTGTGCGAACTATTTTATACAGGGTGCAGTATTTAATTCTTGAAACACGCAGATTTTCTTCATAGTTCGATTTAATATCTTAACTTTGTATTTCTTCAGCTACCGTTTGTTTTTTAGTTTCTTTATTTTAATTCGCATCAATTCTTGTTTGCATTGTTTGTCTTAGAACTCGTTTCATGAGAACGGTGGTACATTTGATAGGGTGCGCAGGGCTGCTAGGCACACTGATAATTGACTCGCAAATAACTTTTTAAATAACTTTACAGCATACAACACATAGTGTATAGTTAATATACATATGCATCCCTTGCAACTTCGATTTTTATAACAATCGATGAAATTTCTCGAAGATTCGAGATTTTTTTACGAGGTAATTTTTATAAATGTTCACAAAAAGCACTGAAATGCTCATTTTTTTATCGAAAAACTGAGTGAAAATCAAAAAGTGAATGAAATTTTTACGTAATTTCAATAAATTAATTTTTAGAGGAAACTTCGAATCTTAAGAGAATTTTTAATAATTTTTTAAAAATGAAAGCCGCACGGGATTACGCTTCTGTTTTTGCTTCGCCTCAACCGTTGTTATTTCATTGTATTCGTGTGAACGTGAAAATTCAATATCATCGATTTTTTTTTCATTTATCTCCATGTCGACGCGCTAGATGATTTTCTATGCTCTTAATGTACATTTAGATAATCGTGCGCTGCGACATCACAGACTATTATGGATAACTATGTCATGAGTAACGACAATTTTTACGAGGGTGAAGTTTTTTTAAGGGAGCTCGAATTTTTTCTCGGTTACATTTTTTCGGAACTTTCGAATTCGGAAATCTTTGATTTCGAATCGGAAAAATACACGAATTTCGAAATTTAAATACACTTTTGCTCTATTAATTTACAACTGAGAAACGTTCAAGTTTTTCGTCATTGGAATTATCTATTAACACCTCTAGTTAATGTGATTCTTATAAGGATTTACGAAATGTTTATAAAAGGTTCGAAATTACTATACATTTTTCGAATTTTTTGGAAAATGATAAAGATTTCTACAGATTAATGAAATTAGGAGGATTTTTGTATCCTTATAGGTCGCTACTCACTTGGAGAAATTTTTTTTTTCAAAAAACTGAAAATTTCATGAGGATCAGAGTTACTAGGGACTGAAATTCAAGATTCCCTGGCAGCATAAAAAATAGTAGAAAACCAATTATTGGCTTTTTACATTTTTTTTTTCTTTTTGGAAATCGAAGAAACTGCTGAAAAATTAAGCTGAAAGAACTCGGGCGAAAAAACACTATCAAAATCGGGAATCACGAAAAATTTCGTCATTTCCTAAAATGTCAAAAATTTCCAAATTTATAAACTTTGAGAAATTATAAAAATAATGAAAAATTAATTCGAAGAAACATAATGAAAATACACTTGCAAAATTGAAAAACTGTAAAAAAAAATTAAAAAGATTGAAAGTCGTGAAAAATTTGGGTTTTTCTGATTATTTAAAAAATTTGAAAAATTTTAAAAGTTCGAAGTCTGGAAAATAAGGAAAATTTCAGAATTTTTGGATAATACGGAAATTCTGAATTCAAAATTGTCAAAATTTCAAAAACGTCGTAAAATTCCGAAAATGTGTAAAATCTTTCTCACACCACGAAAAATGTTAGAAAATTAGTAAATTCGGAAAAATTCGAAAACTTCAGAAAAACTGGACAATTTTCAAAATCATAAATATTTCAAACAAGCAAAAAATTTCAGAAACTAAAAATTTTTCAAATTCCGGACAATTTCGAAATTTTACAAAATTTCCCATTTCCGCTTCATTCCCGGTATCTTCCAGCTCAATTTTTTCTTTCTGAGACTAGTTTTCCAAACTCAACATTTCCCAAATTTTTTCAAAAATGTTTAAAATTCTCTCAAACGTTAAAATTCCAAATAAAAACAACGTCGAAAAAATCAACTTCAAAATATTCGAGCCCACCTTCAAAAAAGCCCACTTATGCCAAAACGCAATATCAATCGCCATTTTGATTAACCCTCGCTCGCGACAAGTGACGAATGTTTTTTGTTCTTTAAATCGATCAAAAACTAGTTGACTAGTTTTTCATATAAAATTCAAACGTCGGATAAAACGGCTTTTTTCTCCCGACGGAGAAAAGGTACGTTTCAAAGTTCGCTCAGAAAAACGCGATGCAAAAAGTCGCCGAGAAATAACGCAAAAAGCTCTCTTTGAAGACATCTACAGCGGAGGACAATTTTTTGGGCTTTTTCATCGTTTTCGTATCGCGCGTGTACACCTTAAAATTCGCAGTCTTGGCCTTGCCTCGCACTCTACAAAAAATTTCGCCGATTCAACAAAATATTGCTTCCAAAAACAAAAAAAGTGCGTTGAGCCAACAAAATTTTCGTCAAATCTACTCGAATTCGAAACATTTTCAGTTCCATACAAAAAAAGGTTACAAATCACGACTTCGTTGAATTGACGAAATTTGGTTTCCAGAGTGCGCGAAACTGAAGAAAATTTGTCCTTTTGTTCCACAGAGTTACCGTTATTTGGTCATTGTACAATTGGCATGAAAATACGATTTTTGTATCTTGATTTTCTTCTTAGCCGATATTTCGTTCTGGACTATTCCAAATTCGAGACCTCTTTTTTTCGTGTATACACAGTCAACAAATCTTATACATATATTTATATCTGTAATAGTTAATCCAAGTCAATGGGAAGACAGAGCTTATACAGAGACACTTTTATAAATTTCCGGCTCAGACATTTAGTACATGTACAGTTTTTTTTCCATATCTGTATGTATAGTATAGGTTTTTTCGAAAAAGTCGTACACAACGTGATATTTTTTCTTCGTGATTAGTTATAAAAGTTTCTTACTCTGAAAATATGGCGAATTTCGTAATCAGGAATTTGTCTTTTTTAAATTATATGTGAGATCGATTATTGTCTTTGGCGTTCCCAAAAAAACAAAAAAAATAAATAAAACCAGCATTTTCATTAGAAAATGTACTTTTACTCAATTTCGAAATATTTAATTAAATGTAATTCATCTTCCACGATTTCTAAAATAAATACGATTGACACATTTACAATAAATAATTAAAAAATTTTTCATCACCTTACGTACAACAAAAAAACATTAAAATTAAACATTAGTGAATTACATAATAAAAGTCTTCATAATTTAAAAAAATAGCATACATTATTTTTAGAAACTAGTCGAATTCCGAAAAAATTTTCAAGTTTGGGAAATGCTCATTTTACCGTACCGAAAAAACCGCGTGAAAAATAATTTACACCGACTGCCCACAGTTGCATACCACTTTTTCTCAGGTAAGAAATCACCCACGCAACGCCATGGGCGAAACACTTTGTAAATTTCTAGGGAGTGTGTACTCGCACTCTGGTGGGTACAAAAGTGTGCTTAAAGTAGACATAAAGTAGATTATAAGGGGACGAAGTGGAAAAAGAAAAGTTTTACATTCGAACAAAACGATTAAAAGAATTTGAGAAGCAAAATTTTAAATTTCGAACATTTCAAATGTTTGGAATTAAAATTCTGCAAATATTGCTAAAACGATTAAAAATGAAATTATCAAAGATTTTTCAAGCATATCAAGTTTGTTCTCAATGCAAATTCAATTAATTTTGTTTGAAAAACGTTCTGAAATCAATTTTTCAATGATTTTACTAAATTTTTCAAAAAACCCAAAATATTCAAATATTCAAAAGAACCTTAAAATTCGCGAATCTGTTGTAGAACTACACATTTTTGAATTTCCGAAAAACTCAGAATTTTTTCGTAAAAAAAAAAACTTGAAATTCACGAATGTTTCTAAAATCTAACAATTTTCAAAATTTTCGAAAAAACTCCAACATTCCAAATTTCTCAGAAAACCCGATATTTTTAAATTCCGAAAAAACTTCAAATTTCAACAATTTCTGAAAAACTCGGAATTCTCAAATTTTTGGGAATCAAATTTCGCAAATTTTGCAAAAAACGATTAAAAATAAAATTATCAAAGATTTTTTAAGCATATCAAGTTGGCTCTCAATGCAAATCTCCAGCTGGCTAAGGATTTCACAAAACTTTTATAAAATGTACGATTTTAACAAAACCTTCATAAATTTCTTCATAACAATCGCAAATTTTATAAAAGTTTGCAAAATGCAACGATGTTTATAAATGTCTGTTTCCTGAGTAATTAACATTTTCATACGAATTATTTACGAAATCGATTTTGTAAAACTTTTATGCAACGTGGGATTTTTATGAAAATTTTAAATAAAAATCGCACATTTAACAAAAGTTTCGCAAAAATCGACCTAATTAATTGTTCGCTGCTTTACAAATTTTGAGTTTTTCTAAAAACTGGAATCACTCGAGAATTCAATTAAAGTCCACTTTCCGTCCATTTAAAATCCACTTTTCCCCCCTTTACATCCAATTTACATCCCTCCAGTATACGAACACGCATCCAAATGTTCTTAGACAGAGAGAAATAACACACTCTAACCGTGCTTTCCGTTTTTCCTTTCGTTTACAATCTACGCATCGCCGGCAAAGTTAAACGACGCTAAAAACACTGATATGACACGGGGTGCCTGGGATGTCTACGATTTGATATGTGGAGCGAATTAATAACTCTCGACATAATCGATATATATTAATCAACCATGTACACACACTCCAATAAATACACACACAATTAATATATATCAATTGCCAAGCTAATACTTGGGGTCAGGGTACAGCGTTTTGGTTTCTTTTGTCAAACCGAATTACTGAACCCTAGTAACTCTGATCCTTATAAGAATTCACAAAATCCTTATAAAATATTGGAAAATCCATATAAACTATGCATTTCTTATAAGTTGACTTTACAAAACCCTCATAAAAAATCAGAAATTTATAGGGTGACCTTATAAAATCCTTATAAGAAATTTTCAGCTTTATAAGCTGACCTTATAAAATACAAGGATTTTTGACCTTATAAGGTCACCTTATAAGGCTAAGAATTTTTTATGAGGATTTTATACAAATTTTATACGAAGATTTTAGGCGGGGTTCCTCAATTAGATGTCGCAATAAATAATAAATTGGAATTTTGACGTTTCGGAAATATCAGGAGTCTTGGAAATATGAGAATATAGAAGTTTTAGAATTTTAAAGATTGAAAATTATTGAATTTTGACATTTTTGGAGGTTAAAACTCAAGGTTTTGGAATAAGGTCTGGAAAATTTGCAATTTTTGAACTTTGTACGTATTTTGAAGTTTTTAAGCCTGAAAATTTCATTATTTTTGGAATTCTATAACTTTGAAATTTCGAAATAATGAAGTTGTAAATGTATAGTTTATAAGCATTCTCCAAGATTTTCTAAAGATTTCATGAATTCTTACAAGGATCAGCTTTACTAGGGAAGCCCTAAATTCTTCACCTTCGATACAAATTTTCCTCTTATTCATTTACTCATTTTTCCCCTCGTCGCTTTTTTACAAAAAATTGGCAACAATTGAGTGTCTAAAAAAATACCACGCGTTTCAACGAGAAGCGATGAACGTACAAAAGAAATCAAAGCGCGCGGTCAGTTTTTTTTTCACCCGCCAATTTCTAACGATAACGATATGTAAACTAGGTTTTTCTACGCGCTATGTACACGTGCGCGCGTACACATGATATGGTGTTTACATTGTACAACGCAGCCGAGAAAAAAGTAAACTGGGTCAACAATTTTGATTCTCGTAAGCACTACGGAATTGCTGTATATTTTCGCTACGTCTATGAGTTATTGTACGTACTATCTACGTGTGTACACGCACACATACCGAATTTTATAGCAATGGCATCGGTTTAGTGCCTCGACTGCTCCAATTTTTTAATTAATTATTTCTTCCATACGCTCGCAAATATATACATATAGATGGGATATGTTCCTTCTCAAAATTGAAAGATCCAAAAGACTTGTTCACCTCTGACGAGCATTTGCGTCGACACGATAATGCTGGGTCGCGAAAAGTTTCTTTTTTTGATGCTATACAACTATCCAATACTGTATATCATTATACACGTATTTTATTGAAATGAACTTTACGCTACGATTATACAGTTGATTTTTTTGTACATAGTACAGCCCGGGCAAGGGACATTTTTCGATTCATCCACACTCTTATACTCTCGAAATAATTTTTTCTGGAGAAAGATGAAGTGGGTTTTGAAGCGTTACACAAGGAAAAATGAGGAATGGAGGTAGTGTCTGGAGATGAGAATTTTACATTTTGGTGTGTGGTTTTTTATTTTATAAGAGTTTATGGTTTTTGAGAAATTTGGAAATTTTTGATATTGGATGATTGCACTTTTTGTTGGGGCTTTTGAATTTTTGATTTTATATTGATTATTTTCCTGATTGTACTTCAAATTGGTAAGTTGTGTGCAGTTCTTTGGGGGAGTGACGAATTTGATTGAAAACTTAAAAATTTTTTGAACTTGAAAAATTTTTGATTGATTGAACATTTTTTATCAACGTACATGAACTCTGGTGATTATAGTTTTTAGACAAGTTTGACTGAATTCAGAAATTTTAACAAAAATTTCTTTTTTTTATCAAGTCGGTTTTATGAAACTGTCATACAATTTTCGATTTTTAGGCAGTGGATTAATAAAAACAATAAAGATTTAGTGAGAAATAGAACATTTTTGTTATAAAAATCCGAAACGAGAATTAATTCTTTCCAGTGATTTCATAATAACTATGGAAAAATTTTTTTTTTTTAATTATTATAAAATCACTGCATAAAAATCGCACATACCATAAAAATTGTACAAAACTGACCTTATAGAATTTCCATTATCTTATCAACATTTTTAAAGCATACAAAATCAATCTCGATAGAAATTGAAAAAAAATTCGAAATATCTCATTTTCATCCGAAAATGTTTCAAACCATAGAACTCATCCAAAAAACAAGTTCGCAGAATCAAAAAAAAAAAAAAAAAAAAAAAAAAAAACTAGAACAAAAAATGGAATACTTTATCATTTCACACGCGCGTTTTTCAATATCCACACAACTCGATATGTCGGGCACGTTAAAAATAAAATCACAAGTATGTACAAGACGATCCCCAAATTCGATCTCGTGAAAATGGAAGAGGAACACCAAAAGTTGAATAAAACGTCGAACGAAACAAAAATCAGTCAGGAAACCAAAAATCACCGAGTACTACATATAATAAACGTCGTCGCAGTCCGAGATTTAAAACCAATAAAATCCAGACGATGTGATGTAAAAACAAAACAAGCAAAAGTCGAAGAATAAAAGTTGATAAAACACCGAATTTTCACGGTTCAACAAGCTTAATTCCTAATCGCCTTTTTTCGCGAAAAAAAGGCGAATGTTCACAAGCACTTAACGGGCCACTCGCGGAAAAATGTACCTTAATCTAAGTATGGCCATGTCAAGTCTATTTAATCATCCATCAAAGTCAACAGTTCATTTCGGTGACAATTCGTCGATTCGAAGAGTAATATCCTCGGCGAAATTCGACTTCCAACGTTAGATTTTCCAAGGCTTCGGAAAACCTAACCTCAAAAAGTCGATTTTCACTACATCTCTCCGTTTTTTCGCGCCCCATAGAAATTCTACAGGAATTTCCGTCTATTAATTACATCGAACAATTCCATAGAAATTCTATAGAAACTTTTACTGTTGGTTTTCCTTTGTCAGAGAGAGATAGAGAGATCTAAGATATTGTTTATAAAAACGTCCCTCGGCCCGACAAAATATTGCCGGGGGACACTAATATATCGTGCGTCGTCGTCACCGATACTTTTTTCTCAAACGACTTGTTATCAACAAATTATTCCGGCGAATAATTTGTTGATAATATGTAACTTATAAAAAATTCAGTCCTTGATCTGCGAGCTTTTGCGATCCTTCAGAATTTTGGACTCAGCTGTATAATTCGAAATAATTCCCTGATGGAAAAAGAGTGACTTCGTACGAACATTTTTTATCATGCTTTTGACAAATGCTGATGTAATTTTCGAAATTTCCGAGAAAGTAATAAGTTTTTGATTTCCCGAGAATCTCGGGATTTTCGATTCTTTTTTTGGTATAAAAATTTTTGAACTTTTCGTGGAACTTGAAGTTTTGAAATTTTTTTAAGAAATGTGAATCATTGAGTTTTTTGCATAGTTCAAAAATTGAGAAAACTGAAAACGTGTAATTTTTCAGACAATTCGGAATTTCCCAATCTTTTGAAAAATTTGGAATTCAAGTGTCTTGAAAAATCTTGAATTTTTTTTTTTTTAATAAAATCTTCAAGTCTCCTCTATTGAATTTCGAATTCTAAAATTTCTATATTAAATTCTAATTTGAAAATATTTCGAAAAACTTCTAATTCTGAAAATTTTCCGAGTACTCAAAATTTTACGAAATTTTCCAAAAAATGAAAGATTTCAGAACTTTTCACAAATCTTGAATTTTTTAAGAAACTCGAATTCTGAAATTTTTCAAAAAAGTCAACATTTTTCGATTTTTCAGGAAAACATTAAATGTTTACAATAAAAAGAAATCTAAATTTTCGATTGTTTCCAAAAACTAACAACTTTCGAAATTTTCATAAAACTCTGAATGTCAAATTTTTAAAAAAAAAAAAAAAAAAAAAAAATAAAAAAAAAATATAAAAAAAAAAAAAAAAAAAAAAAAAAAAAAAAAAAAAAAAAAAAAAAAAAAAAAAAAAAAAACTTAAAATTCACGAATGTTCCTCAAAAAATCCAACAATTTTCAAAATTTCCAAAAACCTCCAACATTTCAAATTTCTCAGAAAATCCGATATTCTCAAATTCCGAAAAAACTCCAAAATACCAAAATTTCTGAAAAACCCTGAATTTTTGATTTCCAAATTTTTCAAAACACATTAAATTACAACAAAAAGTCCCACAGTAACTAAACAGTCGCCAAAGTAACGGTCACTTTTTTTTCATCATTTTTCATAATAACCTCAACAACGCTAATTATCTTAAAAACCCTCACGATCAAGTGCGAACTCCAACCAACGAAAAAAAAAAAAATAATTTCTTAAATCTCCTTTTCGACATGTCACTGTGAATAACATGAATAAAACGAAGGAACGCTCGGCGCGCAGTCGATGGGCCACGTTGTTTAGTAGGGCCAGAAGGTGGGCAGCGGGGGCGGCGGCGGCGGGACCGCGGCGGGGTAGGCCAGGGTGGGCGCCGCGATGAGGAGGCACGCGGTCGGTGGCGGCGGCGGCGGCCCGGGAACGGCGGGTAGAACGGGCGAGAGTGCGATTGCTGCGTGGTGCAGGGCCGGGCCCGTCGGCGTGCAGTGCAGTGCAGCTGGGTGCAGGGCGAGGGAGGAACGCTGTTGTCGCTGGCGCTGCTGACGCTGGCCCTGGGCCTCTCCGTTCTATTCCGAGTCCTGCTGCATCTTTGCGTGCCCGTTACCGGCCGAATTTCCCGACGAGTTGCTCCCGGCGCCGCTGGCACCACCCGCCGGGAAGCTCGTCGGTATGGTGCGCGACGACGAGAAGCACAGCTTCATGATGTACGGGAACTTACCGTCTGAAATTCGTGTGGTCGTTATTGAGCAGGATTTTAGGTTTTAGAAAAACAAAGAAACGAAAAAACAAAACAAAAACACCAATTTTAAGATCTTCAGATTTCGAGTTCATAATACCACGAAAATTCTGCGATATAAGAAAAATGTGTGCGTCGTCAAAATATAGGGTGTCAAGGTAGTAAGAACGAAAAACCAGGACATTTTCCTTTACCCTTACGCTTACACCTCTTATTATTGTTAATATATGTACTGTAATTTTTTTAAATTATCCAAATTTTCTAGAATCTAGAAATGTTTGAAGTATACAAAACGTAAAAAATTTCCAAAATATTTAGAATGCTCAAATTCCATAGTGATAGTAGTTTTTATAAAAACAGGAAAAAAATCAAAATCAGTGAATTATTTATAAAAATTCGTTTTTTTATAAAGTCGATTTTATACAAGTTTTAGAAAATTTTCGATTTTTATTAAGTGGTTTTATGAAAACTTTATAGAAAAAAATTTTTTTATAAAATCTGTCAAAATTTTCATACAATTCATCTGTTTTTTATAAAAACAATAGAAAGCCTCTAAATTTTCTTATAAAACCTTTATTTTTATAAAAACTTCGCGATTTTTATAAAAATTTTCATATTTTCATGAAAAAAACTTTCCTGATATAAGGAATTTCTCTTATAGTAATATTTTATACGTTTATATTACACAAGCGAATAGAAAATCACATTCGTAACGTTTTTTTAGCAATTATAAAATGCAAAAACATATGATTTTATAGGATTTGAAAATTCTTCAATTCAAATTGAAAAAAAGCATCCAAATTGACATAGATTTGATGGACAAGAAAGTTGATTATCGGATTTCTGATGCAAAAGTCGCAAGTTCAAATCTTGCTGCCTCCAAAAAATTTTTCAATTTCTTTCGAAACGAAATTTGAGCGAGAACCTCATAAACTGATGAAAATGGTATATACATTAGCAAAATGATCCAAAAAAGGTTATAAACATTTTTGCATGTTTTTAAAAATGATGAAAAAAATTTAAAAAAAATTTTTTTTCCATAAAACTTGTATAAAACCACTTTATAAAAAATGCAAATTTTATAACACTTTTATAAAATCGACCTTATAAAAATTTATATAAAAATTTTTTACGCTGAAAGAAAAAATGTCTGCAATTTTAAAAATTTTAGAAATTTTTAACATTTTAAAAATTCCAGAATTGTCAAAATCTTTCGAATTCTCGAAACTTTCAACATTCTCGAATCCTCAAAATTCATAAACTTCAAGATTATCTATATTGTCGTAATTATCGAAAATTCAAAAATTTCAGACTAATCAAAATATTTAAACTTATCGGAACTTTGAAAAAATTTATCAAACTTCCATGATTTTGAAAATCGTTGAAATTCTCAAAGATGTGAAAATCGTGTATATTTTCTCAAATTTAAGAATACCTAAGAAGATCAAAATATCTGATATTTTCGAAACTTTGAAAATTCTTGGAATTCTCATAATTTTCAAGAAGTTTGATAATTTTCTGAATTTTCAAAATCTTCAAAATTCTAAAAATTTGTGAATTATCGAAATATTCAACATTTTCGAAAATATGAAAATTCTTAAAAGATCCATACTCCCAAAAATGATTTATATTGACACATATTATAGATATTTCGGAAGTTTGTAAAAATTCAGTAAATTTTCAAATTCTCAAGATTTTCGGAGTTCTTACGAAATTCCTGAAATTTTTGATATTTCATAATAATCAAAATATTTGGAATTCTCTGAACTTCGAAAATTCTTGAAATTCTCATAATTTTCAAAAATTCCATAATTTTTTAAGTTATCAAAGTTTTCAAAATTTTGAGAATTATAAAATAAAAATATTTGAAATAATCGAAACTTCGAAAATTCTCAAAATTCTCATAATGTTTAAAATTATCGAAATTCTAAAAATTATGAAAATCAAATTAAATTAAATCTAAAAATTTTAGATTGGAAAATTCGTAATATTTTCAAAATCCGCACAATTCTCAAAACATTCAAAATTCCAGTAGTTCCGAAACTTCCAAAATTTCAGAACTTCGATTCTCTAAAATCCCAAAATTTCTATCAACTATAGAGGATTACCACTGTAAGTTAAATAATTAATATTTAAAAATAATCAATCATTTAAATTAATTATTTTTATTGAATAATGAAAAATTAATAAGAAATAAATAATAATAATAATAATAATAATTAACATTGAAAGTAAAAAGTTGACCCTCAAGTTAAGTAATCCAAAAACCCTAAAAATTGAAAATTAACAAACAAAACTACTGCAAAGTATTAAAAAAAACACAATAAATCCTAAGATTATGCGAAAACGGAAAAAGAATATCAAAGGATTAAAAAATAGAATAGATAAAAAACGTCCAGTGAAACAGCAACTGGTCTTTATAGCGCAATCTCTCTGATAACGCACAGAACAATATTATCTTTTTTTCTCCGGAAAACAAAATTTTACAGCGCGGAACGTGAGTGTATTTTATAATTATCGCGGTACAATCTCGCGCTGCGTAAAATACACGTTATATATTCAACTTGCAGTTATTTCAGAGCGAGTATTTTCAGTGGCGCAACAATGTTCGATGTTTGACGGAGAAAGATTAAAAGCCAAAGTCCAAAAA
Organism: Platygaster equestris; assembly: GCA_030522785.1. Lineage (NCBI taxonomy): Eukaryota > Metazoa > Arthropoda > Insecta > Hymenoptera > Platygastridae > Platygaster > Platygaster equestris. The sequence goes on along the minus strand of JAPYZK010002236.1, from coordinate 629 downwards.
GCTGAGATTTATGAAGTTGTTTGCTTGTTTGGCTGATTGCTTTCGGAAATAATTTCCCTCAATATCGCTCGCCAAGGACGTAGCCAGATATTTCGTTCGGGGGGAAATGATGTGATTTTTACTCGGAATTAATTCAACTAATTCAAAAAGTAAAATGTTATTGAAAAATTATTAAAATTTCTGAAACTTTCGGAGTTTTCAATACTTTTTGACATCTCTGAAATTTTCAAAATGTTTGAAATGCTTGAAATTGTAAAAATTTTCTGGACTTTTGAAATTCTCGAAATTCTCCAAACTTTGAAGATTTGCGAAATTGTTAGAAATCTTAAAATGTTCGAAATGTTTAGAATTATTCAGTTTCTCAAAGTTTTGAAAATTCGTTGAATTTTCGGAATTTCGGTAATTATGGAAGTATTGTAACTTTTTAGAATTTTCAAAACTTTTTCAAATCTCTGAAATTTCTGGAACTTTCAAATTCTGAAAAGATTGAAAATTCCTAAAAGTTTGAAAATGTTTAAAATCCCCTAAACTTTGAAATTTATCGAAATAATCGAAATTTTTGAAATATATTGAAAAAGTTCCAACTAAACATAAGTTTCTCGAAATTTAAGAAACTTGTGAAATTTTTA
>JAPYZK010002235.1:0-14745 GCA_030522785.1 Platygaster equestris | reverse complement strand
AGACAAAAAATGAGAGATCGGCTCGAAACACGAAATTTCCCAAGAATAGCGGCTAAATTTTAGAAAATAAGATTTAAGTGAAAGTAAGAATCCTAAACAATATTAAAACACAATTTACATTCAAAACTAAAATAAATTCGAATTTCACGTGAGTTCGAAAAATTGGCAATTAGAAAAGTGCTAAAAAACTTGATTATTCAATTTTCAGATCTTTGGATCGCGAAAAAGCCCTGCAGTTATGTGGTTGGGACTTTGAAAACAACGTGAATTCTTCGCACGGAAGCTTTTTCCTCGAGACTCTGGAGCGTGAAGGCGAATACGAAAGAGCGGCCGCGATCGCAGTTTTCAGTTCCTGCCTGAGACAAGCCATGGATATTCTGAATCGAGGGGCTAATCGGTCGCCACACGGCATGAATTTGAGCATCGTGGCTATGGCGCTTTCGGGATTTTCCGAGGAAAAAAACAGCATGTGGAGAGAGCTTTGCCTCAAAACCAGTTCTAAGTTATTCGATCCTTATTTGAGAGCCATTTTCGCTTTTCTCACGGCCGATGTGGATTCCTATGACAGCGTGCTTGTGAGTTCAATTAATGCTCGATTCCCGAATGAATAATATGATTTTTTTTTATTAATTTATATAAAAACTGTTGTAAGAATTATTGTGATATTTTCAATTTATATAGGGTAAGTTGCAAGTTTTAAAAACTTATAACAAGCTGTTAAAACTTTTTTTTTAAATAAAAATCCCACCTTATAAAATGTTAATTTTTGTATAAAAACTATAGAATCACCAGGGAAAAAGCATGATTTTTCAACTATAGTATCATAATATCTTATTTCCTGCAATATTACAAGTTTAGCGTTTTTCAATTTTTCGTTGTAGAATGAAAGCGGAATGGCCGTGGAAGATCGCGTAGCTTTCGCACTCACATTTCTGTCAGATACCAAATTATGCGAGTATTTAAAAAAACTGACGCAGCAAATGATCGAGCAAGGCGATCTTTCTGGATTTTTACTTACGGGTAAAGGTCGTTACATATTTTCATTCATCACAATATTTTCGATATTTCAATTTTTTAATTTTTTAGGCGCAAGTCCCGAGGGCATTCAAATGCTGAACCGATACTTGGAAATCACGGGCGACGTTCAAACCTGCAGTCTTCTCGCGATCAGAGCTTTTTCGGTTAAATTGATCTACGAAAACCAGGTCCAAGTTTGGATAGAAAGTTACAAGAATCTTTTGGATACCTGGAAAATGTGGACCCAACGAGCGCAGTTCGACACTGCCATGAGGTTGATAACAAATGAAAAACCCCATCAACAAATGTACATATCCTGCAATTTTTGCGGAAAAAATATTTCCGGCGTTGCCCAGGGCTCGGGCAGGGGGAGGGGAACTTATGGGAGATTGGGTAGCAGCACATCCAACAAACTCAAAGTAAATTATTCATATTTTCACAATTTTCATTCATTTTTGCTCTGTTTACTCAGTTTTTCAAATTTCATCGAGTTATTTAAGTTCCTGAATCTTTTTGGAAATCTTGAAAGTTAAATTCATGCAAATGATCAAAATAATTCTTGGTAATTTTGTGACAGCTACAACTTCACTTCAAACATTTCATTCAAAAAGTGTTACTTGAAAAAATGGTTTTTAGATGTCGGCATGTCCTCATTGTCGAAAACCATTGCCAAGATGTGCAATTTGCCTCATGCACATAGGAACCGTGAGCGGGACACACACAATTACTGTAAGCACGACCGTAACTATTGGCAGCACAGGCAAGACTGAAGAGGAGCCGGGAAAAATGTCAACTTTCAACAGCTGGTTCACCTGGTGTCAATCGTGCAGACATGGCGGACATGCGGATCACATTTCTCATTGGTTTAAGTAAAATATTTTGATACTTATTTACATTCAATTTATTTAAATATTCGTGTCTGTAAACGTTAATTGATCAATTCGTGAAATTTGGTGCACTATGCATTTTTTGTTTTTGCCCAAAAAGTAGTGAATAATGAGACACTAATGTTAGTTTATCAAATTTTACACTAATTTAAATTCAGTTGAAAGAATTTGAAAAAAAGTCTATAATGCAATTTCTGCTACAATTTAAGATCCCATGCAGATTATTTGTTGTCAATTTATTGCTTACCATAAATTTAAATTAAGTAATAGATGCACACACTGGTACAAATAACTCGAAAATTCAGAAAAGTTCCAATTTTTTTGTATAATTACATATTTCGACGTTGGCTTCAATAGATCGATAAAATAAAAAATGTTATAACTTTTTATTTTTCAGACAACACGCGGAATGTCCAGTTACGTCGTGCACTTGTCGGTGTCTTTCTTTAGATGCTGTTTGTAAGGAAGTGGTTGTTTGAAAAAACCATTATATGTGAATTAATATTAAACTTTATATTTTATGAGACATGACTGACAGATTTGTTTTGGCGAAATGGAATGAAAAACTTACAACTACATGAATCGCAGAACTTGAGTATTCTTACAAAGGCGAGTCTGTTGCAGAAAGTGGCCATTTTTTGTCTCCGAGGAGATTCCAAATTGACAAGAGTTCGTTGTATTGTTCTGGATCTGAAAATTTCAAGATTACTGATGCAATCTCCAAGTCTCCAAAAATTGTTGGTGTATACTTCAATTATTTTTTGAAGTTGCTTGAATTTTATAAAAAGAAGATTTTTTTTTTCTTTTAAAGATTCAATATTTATAACTGAAATATTATTTTACTGTTTAAGGATAGTTTTTTTTTTCAATAATCTGACATTCTTGACTTTTACTAACTTCTTGATTTCGGATGGATAGAGCTATGGAAATACTAATCCGATTAATAATTTGCGAAGTATTAGAAAATTTGCCAAATGCAAATTTTACTGCATGTCAATTATTGGGATATATTGATAAAAATAATAGTCTTTTTTTAAGTTAGAAAATGCTTGATTTTTTTGGAAATATAGACAGCGAGTGTGATAGTAATCCAGAAAAATTGAGGTACCAAAATCACTCAGCATTTCTTGAGGAAAATAGAAATAGTTTGAGCACGCAATTGTGCCTTTTGACTGCAATACACCATGCAATTCAATGTATCCTTCGAGATTTTCAGCGACTGGTTCCGTCAACGATGCGTTTACTGTTTTTCCATCTGTTGTCAGTACTTCAAGACCAACTCCATTAGGACTGACCTGAAAAAAAAAAATATATATTTGATAAGTTTTTTTTTTTTTTTTTTCACATCTTCATGTATAGAGTAAGGTTAATCACGTTTTATGAATATACATTTTTCTACTTAAGATACTGAAAAACTGTAATTTAGATTTTGCGAAATTCTTAAAATTCAAAAATCACATTTTTCTCGAAAACATTTCCGATTACAATAACTATACAAATGAAGTAATATCATTAGCATGAATAACAACATAGTATCCAATACATAAAGGAACCCTGTGATTATTTTACGTGATAGATTAATTTTTTCAACAAATATCAGTCTCTAAAAATATTCTCAACGAAACGTTTACCACGTATGCATCGAAATTCAACAAGACTTGTAAAAAATAGTGCGAATTTAAAATATTCTTACCTTGGTAATCGAGCCAAGGATTATAACCTCGTGACCAACATGTTGAGCGAGTTGATTTCCGTTAATTCGCAACATTTCTTCTATACTTGGAAATAATAATTAGTTTTTCAACAACAAGATTCGTTTATATTTAATTGTGATAATCTTTGTCGAAATAATCCACTAAAATAGACAAAAAGTGTCAAAAGACTATAAAATTCCGCGCGAATAGCCGGAGACGAAACTCGATAAAAAACAATCACAATACATACACAAAATCACTAATTCACAATTGCCACCACAATGCTGATTGATCATCTTGATCCGATATAGTAGTTGGTATACCAACTGTTATTGCCATCAGCTGAAAAAAAATTTTAGGTCATGTTGCCTCTTGGTAATAAGTAAACAAACAGCTATTTTAAACTTTTTAATAAGTTTCGGTACTGTTTTTCATTCCGAAATCGCTTTTCCACGTGCAGAAAATCTGAATTATTTGTAAACATACTTTGGAGCAGTGAAAATATCGAGTGCGTTTCACCTTGAGGCCTACACAGGTATAATATGTATACGTGTATGTACTCTGGCTCTGTTACAAGTTTTGTTAATATTTATACTAGGTCAAGTGTTGTCAACAACAGCCTGATGAAATTATGAAAATTGTTGTACATCGCTAATTGTAAAATGAGCTGTTTTTTTATGTATAATCATATGAGCATAACAATACATATGATTACAAAAAACATAACTTTTATCTAAAAAACTATTTATAATTAACATTCATACCATAAATATTATTTTGTTTCAATTTCCATTTGTTGTTTTTTTTGGCTGTTGCAGAGTAAAGTTCACATAAAATTAAGGAAAAATGGAAGATCCTGGTGACCATCTACCTCACGAGCAGTTAGGGCATGAATTAGCAAAATTATCAGATGAAGCAAGTCAAATTGAGTGTGCTCTCAAATATTTTTCCCACTTTGAAGTAACTGTTGGTGATCCCCAGGGTGATGAAGATAAAAGTGGATTTATGTCAAGAAAGTTTAGAGAAATAGGCAATGATCTCTACAGAAAAAGTGTCCAAAATTGTATTGAAGCATGGGAGGTGTATACAAAAAGTATTTTGTACGCCCCTAAGGATTCAGAGGAACTTGCTTTGGCTTATGCTAACCGATCTGCTGTTCTCTTTCGATTGCAAAAATATGCCGCTTGCGCCAATGACACTAAACTTGCACTGGACATAGAAAAGTATCCAAAGGTGAAATGTGAAGTCAGTCAAATAAATTTATAATTGTTACAATGAAAGAAAGGTAAATAGTCTGAGTAGCAAACGGTAGCGTCTTGCATTTAAGCGTTTTCTGTCTTGGAAACTGAAAAATTGTCGAACTTGAATTCCGTGAGATTTTTAATGAATGTTAAAGTTGCGCTGGATATAAATCCAGCACTGTCGATTATTTAAAATTTTTAATGTTGCAGCTATTTAGACTTGTCAATCAAAATTGCCATAAATAGTGATTTTGAGTATTTAATATATGTGTCATTCCTTACTATATCAGCCACCAACATTTTATTTCGCATGAAATATTTTTTTGTTGAAAAGGTACTTTTTTACAAACTCCTAATTTCTAAACTTTTTTTTAGAAAACATTATATAGAAATAAAAAAACAAGCATCAGATATTTTCGTATATTGAACGAGACAAAAAGTATATTTGATGCAAAATAACTTTTCTGTGGCTAATATTGTGCAGAATGACCCATGTAAGTGCTCAAGTTGAGATGTTTCATTTAAAATGTTAATCCGTGCCGAACCATTGTACGTCTAAAAAAAATGCCTTGATGCGGAACAAATAACTAATTTAATTCTGTTAAAAATGTAGGAGCGAAGACCGAAAGTCCTCATTCGAAGAGTAGAAAGTCTGGCGCTGCTCAAAAGTGAAGACCTGAGACAAACTTTCACGGATTGTTTTGCGTGGGTCCAGTCGACGAATTTGAAGGACAAAGAGGAGGTAGCAAAGCAGTTGAAAGAAGCGCTGTTGAAACACAAAAACAAACAAGTTTCTCTCATATCTGACGAACCCGATACCACATTCGATGCTGATTTGGAAAAGTATAAAAAAGACCCTGACACCATGAATTTGGTAAAAGTAGACGTTGGAAAATATGGAAGAGTTGCAGTCGTTGCAAAAAGGGACATTCAACCTGGAGAAATCATGTTTGTCATGAAATCCTACATCACAGCGGTTGATAAAGTAACGGTTTACAGTCATTGCGCGGAATGCCTGGAAGAAGTTTGGTCGAGTATTCCTTGCAAAGAGTGCGTCTTCGCTGTTTACTGTTCAGAAAAATGTAGAGAAACAGCTTGGACGGAATACCATCACATTGAATGCAAAGTCCTGAAATTTATAGGATTTTATATTCCCTCGAGCAGACTGCTTTTGAAGTTGATCATCAAAGCCAAAAAAGAAGCTGGAAATTTAGACAAATTGTTCGGTCTGATTCGAGATATCGAAAAATCTAAATGTCAGTCACATTTTGTTGTAAATATTTTATTACTAAGCAAAAAATTGACATCTGCAAATGAAAACGAAACTTTATACGAAAAGATTTTGCAAAGTTATTTTATAAGTATGGGCTATATTATGATTTTAAATCAATTTCTTCACATTTTTCAATTCTCTTTTGTTCCAATATTCACGAAGTCTTTTCGTTTGCTTATACTTATTGCCTCGAATATTACTTTGGAATGTTACAGAAAAATGTTTTTCATTGATAATATGTTTGCAGATGACATCCGAAAATGTCTCGACGATAAAGGGCACATCAAACATACATTCAGAGCGGTGTATTGTGCGGCTAAAAGAAAGCCAAAACTTTTCAATCCTTACCAAGTTGTAGAATGTGCGAGAATTGTTTATTATCTAGCTGCGGAAACGGACTTTTTTGGTAAAAAAGGAGACGTGAAAAATATATGGGACAACAAGAAGATGACGCGGGTCGCTTCTTTGCTGATTCACTGTGCAAGAGGGAATTCTGCAAGTGGTTCGGTATGTTTTCATCTGCTTCGTAAAGATTACCGAGTATTGACTCGTGGGTCCACAATTTTTAAACAACCCGTATAACTAATACAAATCTAGATATTTTCGAACTTCTAAATTGGCATTCTTACATTTTCCGACGTTTAAATTTTTAAAATACATATTTTTTCAGTTTCTTGCCGAAATATAATGATTCCTAGTTTTTGTTCAGTGTTAACATTTTTCAGTGCATGTACTGCTATTACACTTCCAAATCTAGGTATGTTTATTTTTGTACCTGTATTTAATTTGATTAGATTTCGTGATTCATTTGAGTTTTTTTTTTCGAGTTATTGATACCCACACTTATACATAACAAATTGTCCACTGATAATTTTATGTAACGCATATTCTAGATGCCGCATTGGAAAACGAGTATTAAATCGCCCGCCTCATATGCTTTGGAAATTAATCATTTGCTCACCATATGTGAGCATTCATGCGTGTCCAACACAGGAGTCACGAGCATGAAAAGGAGTACTGTTGCATTTTCTTTGTCTCCGATCAAGAAAGGAGAAAAGGTATCATCATTCTCCTTCTCATGAAAATTTAATTGTGGAAATGCCAAAATATTTAATTGTATGAACATTAAAAGAAAAAATAATTCAAATCCGCAGTTGCATAAATTTTGTAACTCATTTGTCGAAATTGGATTTCAAAACAGAGAAAATCTCATTGAAGCAGGTGAAATTTCCAAGTTTTTATTAGTTTTTTACTTGTGAAAGTCGAGACTTTCACTTCATATGTCCATAAATTCTGAAGTTACAAATCTTTGGAGTTGAAATTTGGAGTATTAAAAAACTCGAACCGTCGAAAAAGGAAAAATTGCAAAGTTGGGAAAATGAAAAATTCAAACTTTGTAGAATTCGAAAATGACAAAAAATTTGGAATAACAAAACAAATTTGGAATATTTATTATTGTTTTCAAAGTGTCTCAGCAATAATCATTCTGCTTCGACTTTTTAGATAACGCTGACCACTAGTCAGTTGAGTTTCGAAAGCGTTAGCTTTGACAACCGACGAAAGGAACTGCTACATCAAGGTATTGACTGCAAGTGCGTGGCCTGTGAAGAAAAATGGCCAGTGTACGAAAATATGCCGCTTGTTGCTGTGAGTTACATTGGAAACTGAATTTCAAACAACTTTTTCACTATATCATCAGAGCCGTAATTGCTGATTTTTAACCATAAATTAAAAATGTTTTGTTGACTACAATACACTAAAATTTAATTTTTCAATTCGAACTTTAATTTTCGTGTGCATACTCAATCGGAAGTTTTGAGAATGTAAAAATAAAGGGGAGATTATGAACAATGAATTCAATACTCTATTTTGTTACAGAATTGTCCACCAAAATCAACTTACGTTGCCACAAAAGTGTGCAAATTCATGCTGCCCTATCTACAGTTCCAGTTTACTTCATTTGACGAATCTTGCAAAAACAAAAAGGAGGCTCTAAAATATTTTTCAGAGTTTATCACTTTTTTGAATGAACATTATCGTGAGCCAACAAAAGAGCTTTTAGACTCTGAACATGCTTTGTTACGCATATTCAGTCATGCTTCTGACAGAACCGAAATTCCGTGATATATCTGTCGGAATTACGCATAGGTCGGGAATTTCCGCGGATGAAATCTCTTTCTCTATGTTCTTTTTTCTTTCGTATTTTTATCGGAAATGATTCGTTCTAATCATTTTTGTTCTTTGACAGTTGGATCCGACGTGTAATATTGATAACATGGTTAAATTTGGACAAGAAATGTGCTCCAAAAATTTTGTATGTTTGTATAAATTTAATATAAAACATAATATGTAATTTAATACATAAAAAAGTGTCTTAAGCTTTTTTTATTGTTACCCTTATTACACGAAAGTCGATTAACACATTTGATATATTATACTTTTTTTTATTTTTACATTTTCGTACTTAAACTTGGCGTAAAGTTTTCGAAAGTTAAGCTGCAAATGGTTATTTACCATTGATGTATACACTAAAATAGAGTAACATATTTAAATGATCTATGCTACTTTTATTTTTTTTATACATCTTTCTTTACGAATAAACGTATAAAGTTTCCGAAAGTTATTTGAGCGACAAATTATTTTTTGTTTTTTAAATAACTTATATGTTTACAATGTATACATCTTTTACTTTCATTTTTTATTTACAATATATATACAGTAGAAATATCAAATGACTCCAGAATTTCTATTACATAAGTTCCCAGAAGTTCATGAGTTCGAAGTATTTTGGAAGATTAGTCTGACCAAATTGTATAATTAAAGAGGTAATGATTGAAATGAATAAAGAAATTAGTTGCGATTCTTGTAGGAGTGCACTTTTGAAAGACTTAACAAATGTTGCATTTTACCATTGCATGATTCGTTGTATTTTTTAACTGAAAAAATAATCCATTTCATATTTTACGATAACCATAATTGCAATTTTTGAATTTTCTGTCGCATACCCTCCGTATCACAATTACATCAACAAAATGTGATTAGAGTAAAATACTAGGAATTTGATGTTCGTGAATTGGCGAAACTGAAATTACTGCACTGCCAAAAATTATAGGTTATGGTGTCATCCTAAGCTTGTAAACAAAACTTAAAAACTTTAATTTTATTTAAAGTGAGAAAATGAACAGTCATTACGAAATGAATTTTTATAATTTTTAAATCGTTTATTTGATAACCATAGTTCAGAAGTTCGTTCTGTGCCAAGTCTTACAGGTATTATACTGACACTTGTTCATTATTGCTAATTTCATCAATGTTTACTAGGCTGTTATCAACCACAGTCAAAAAAACTAACAATAAACCAGTATTAACAATCAAAATTTGGGCTTTTCGCTAACTTTGGAATGAGCTGCTTCTTATCAGATTTTGTTAAATTTCAAATAATTTCAAAACTCAGAAGTGTTAATTAAGATGGACATAAGTATGACAAATTATTTTAAAACGAAAACTTATAATTTGTGTAGAAGTCTTACTCTTCCCCAAATTTGAATCTCAAAAATTGAATCTCAAAATTGCAAATTTCACAAATTTATAAACCCAAGCTATACATATTGAAATATATTTCTGATATATTAAAATATATTTTCCAATTGTAATTGTAGAATGCAAGATTCTCAATAGAATAAAAGTTGCTTTCATTATTTTTGAGTATTTGAATTCACAATATTTATATGATTACTAACTTTGAAATAAATTTTTGATTCTCCTTGGGATTTGCATTTCAGTTTTTTTACAGTTTTAAATAATGATCTTATGTTAATACTAAAATTTTTAAGCAATGCAAACCACATGTTTCATTTTTTACCAACATTCGTTTATGATCTGTATAATAAACAACAATTTTTTACTTGTCTTTTTAGACCTATGATTTACACGGAACGCAAGGAATAACAGATAAATCATTTTCCGGATGCTTTTCATTGGTGAAAAATCGAGAAAAATGGAAAAACTGGAAGACAGTTCATGTTACAAGCTGTTTGTGACTGAATTGAAAGAACTGCCAAATAGAGAGCACCAAATAGCGTGTGCTCTTGATTATTTTTCCCGGTATGATGAAACTGTCAGGGCTTCCAAGGATAACAAAGAAAAAAGCGAATCCATCTCCAAAAAGTTTCGAGAAAAAGGCAATGGCCACTTTAGAAAAAATGCCCAAAGTGTCGAAGCATGGAAGGCGTATACAAAGAGTGCTGTGTATGCCACGAAGGATTCAGAGGAGCTTGCTTTAGCTTATGCTAACCGATCTGCTGTTCTCTTTCGACTGAAAAAATACGCGGCTTGCGCCAATGACGCCAAACTTGCGCTGGACATAGAAAATTACCCGAAGGTTAATTGTGAACTCAATTTTGAAAAAAAAAAGATCTAGAATGGACAGAAAACAGTAACGTCTTCTAACGTTTAAAATAAGAATTTGCAAAATTGGAACTAAGAAATTTAAAAACTTTGGAATATATGAACTGGTCAATAGTAGAATATTACTAAAATTTTACAACTTTCACATAATTCTCTGCAGTAATAAATTTTTCTATTAGAAAGTTGAAAGAAAAAATAAATTTTTTAGATTGGAGCATGTGAATCCGAAAATTGCCAATATTTTTGAATTTTTTAATAACCTTATTTCTAAACATGATTTCAAATCCGAGTTTTGAAACTTGTTGGCTCCGAGTGACTGTATTAATGATACTAACTCAATTATGTTTCGAATTTAGGAGAAGAGACCAAAAGTCCACCTTCGAAGAGTGGAAAGTTTGGCGCTGCTCAAAAGCGAAGATCTGAGAAAGGCTTTCACGGATGGTTTTGCCTGGGTCCAATCCACAAATTTGAAGAACAAGGACGAGATAGGAAAACAGTTTAAAGAAGTCTTGTTGAAACACAAAAACCAAGAGGTTTCTTTTGAAACGAACGAGCGCGATACTACTTTCAATGCTGATTTGGAGAAGTACAAAAAAAACCCCGATGCCATGAATTTGGCGAAAGTTGTCGTTGGAAAAGATGGAAATGTTTCAGTCATTGCTAAAAGGGACATCCAACCTGGAGAAATCATCTCGATCATCAAACCCTACGTCACAGCGGTTGAAAAAAAAACGCTGTACTATCATTGCTCAGAATGCCTAGAAGAAGTTTGGTCGAGTATTCCTTGCGAAGAGTGCGTCTTCGCTGTTTACTGCTCGGAAAAATGTCGAGAAAAAGCTCGGACGGAATATCATTATATCGAATGCAAAATCCTGAGATTTCTAGGAGTCGATAATGGCCCGAACAGATTGCTTTTGAGGATGATTATAAAAGCCAAAAAAGAAGCTGGGAGTTTGGATAAATTGCTTGATTTAATGCGCGACATGGAGAAATCTAAAAGTGGGTCATAGATTATTCGCGAATATTTTATCACTTAGTGCAAAAAAGTTGAAGTTCATGATGCAAATGAAGAACTAAGCAATAGGCTCTATTATTATAGAACATAAGTTCTTACTTTTTGAAAATTTGTCTATTTTTACTCTCATATTGAAAAGTTATACTTATTTTTTTTTCTTAAATTTCAACGTATGGCGTCATTCAATAGTATATTCCTCAACGAGTGCAGAAAAACATTTTTTCATGAATGTAAAGTTTGCAAGACGAGTCGACGGCGAGTTTTTCAATCGCATTAGTTGAAAAAGTCGTTATGCACAAGTTGGGGGCTATATTTTTCCTAACAACATGAAGAAAGTACACAATTTTAATGGATAGTATGTTTCCAGATGACATCCGAAAATGTCTTGACAACAGAGGACACATCGAAAATACGTTTCGCGCGGTGCATTGTGCTGCCGAATTGATGCCACACATTTGCCATGCTGACCATATTGTACAGTCTTCGAGAACGGTCTATTATCTAGCCGCGGAAACGGACTTTTTTGACGAAAAAATTGATCTGAAGAATATATCGGAGAATAAGAAAGCCATGCGTGTGGCTTCTTTGCTGGTTCGTCATGCAAGTGGGAAATCCGCGAATGGGACGGTACGTTTTCATATGCTTTGTGTGCAGATTTCCGAGTAACCACCCCTGTGTTCAGAATTTTAAAATAAAAGTTTGGTACAACTAAATAGAACATATGAGTACAAATTTACGAAGTTTTGAATTTAAAAATGAGCATTTCCACAGTTCGTGACTTCAGAAGTCTGAATTTAATATTTTGGCATTCCTTGTAGCTGAATATTTTTTTTTCTCTAAATTTGGAATCGAAAACTTGCTTGAATTCATGTACTGTGAATTTTGTAACTCTGAATTATTAAAAATTTTTCCATACTTCATTATTTATTCTAGTTTTTTAATTTTTTAATTTTTGATACCCAAATTTCTGCTCTACAGAATAACTTTCTATCTTGAAATTGTATGTTATGTCCATTTCAGATAATGCATTTGAAAATGGGGTCTGAAGCGCCCAGCTACTATGCTATGGAAATAAGTTTATTGTCGATCTTGTGCCAACACTCATGCGTTGCCAACACAACAATCAATAGCATGAACAGAACTCCTGTTGCATTCGCTTATTCTTTTATCAAGAAAGGGAAAAAGGTATACAAAATTCAAATTATATATTTTTTTCTAGCAAATTCATTAATATTAATTCTGCTTTTTATTTATAACTAACGTCTATGGTATTGAGGATCATTATTGTCAGCCAATGATGTAAATTTTGAATCTAATAAGTCATCCAATGTAGGAAAAATTATAACTTGAATAACTCAAGTATAAAATAATAAGAGAACTTAAATTTTCTGAAGTGGAAAAATTATGGATTATTCAATTTTGTATACTGCAAATCTTTATAGTAAATGAGATCATAATATATTGGATAATTATCTTGCTGAAACTCGAAAATTCCACTTTAGAAAATGTAACAAAACGTTCCTACAAAACTTTAAAGAATTCAAGAAATTGAACTCTTGAAAGTAAACAATTTTTAAAGTTTGAAACTTATGCAATTCGAAGTCGTGTATCTAATAGCCATATTCGAACATTCTTATATTGTATACTCAAGCTTCAAAATTGTATTTCGTAATTTTTAATATACAGAACAGTAAAATTCTCATTATATGAATATTCAAACATTTAAATGTTCTGAGGTTGAACATCTTGATAGTTTCAAGTGCTGAAAATAAAAAATCTTGAATTCATAAAAATAGAAAAATTGTACAATCTGAAATTTTGGATATAAAAAGATGAAGCATTCTAAGTTAAACGTCACAATGTCAAGTATGTTCCCGTAATCCAAATTTTGGAATTAAATCACTCTGAAAACTCCAGTATCGAAATGTCGAAGTTTCGACGTGTAGTTTTGTAAGTTCGTAATTGTTTTTCAAAATTTATAATATCGATCTTTCTACTTCGACTTTTCAGATATCAGTGTCTTATTGGAATTTGACATTCCATGATACAGGCTATAATGAACGACAAAAAATGCTGCTACAGAATGGCATGATTGATTGCAAGTGCGAGGCATGTGAAAAAAGATGGCCAGTACACCAAAATGTGCCATCATTGGTTGTAAGTTCAATTAGAAAACCTGTTTACTTCCTTGGAAAATTCAAATATTCGAAATATTTCAAGTAAAACATCAGCGAATAGTTTGGATAATGCTGAACAAACCTATTTCAATTCAAAATCGTTCATAGCAACAAATCTTTCAGTTTGAGTACATAAATTTTTCATAGGAATCAAAATTATTTAGTTTTCATGTTATGCAGGAGAATATGTTGAAAATTTTGATATGAAAAAAATGTGACACAGAGAATTTTAAATTGAATTCTTTACTTTGTTACAGAATTCGAAACCATCAGCTCATGTTGTCAAAAAAATGCGCAGTTTCTTGAAGAGCTATAAAAAGGTCGCACTTCTTTCATTCGATGACACTTGCAAAAACAAAAGAGAGGCTGTGCAGTATTACGCGGAGTATATAACTTTTTTGGATGCGAATTATCGTAAACCGCTGAAAGAGATTTTGGATGCTGAAGATTGTTTGATAAACATCTTGAATAGTGCTCGTGACAGACGTGATATTCCATAATCCATGCATCAGACTGGTGCATACATCCGATATTTCTCAAATGGAATCTCTTTTTCTACGTTTCTTTTATGTACGCATTGATACGATTTTTTTTATTAACAAAAATGTTTTCTACAATGTATTATATTTTAGGTAATTTCAATAAATAAATTAATATCTGAGTAGTATGGGTAATGTGACGATTTTATTATTTTTCAACTTATTGGTTGTGAATATCTTCGAGTATGTGATGAGGATTTTCAAACATTCTCAGAAATCATGAATTCACTGAATTCATTATAGCAGACAGCTTCTGTCTGATCTTAATAAATGGTTCAAATTTGAAAAGCGGCGTTTTTAGAGGCGGCGACAAATCTCCTCCTGGAAATTTGGGGTAAAAAAAGGGGGGTTGGCAGCATTTGTTACTGCACGGTATCACAACGGATAAAACATGTCACACCATCTACCGGGGGATATGTCATTAAAAAATTGATAGAATGATGTTGATAAAAAAGTGTCGTGAGAGATGCTGCCACCTGCTGCATTTATATTCTA